>CBMN010750471.1:0-10130 GCA_000582825.1 Hordeum pubiflorum | reverse complement strand
CTTGAGATATCCTTGTTCAAGGCATCACATTATGCTATCTCTTTGTGAGTTTATGTTTCAAGTTCTCATCAAAGATTTCATGAAGAACTTTTTGGAGGAGAATCCCTTTTGAGATGAGAGTGCTACCCGGATAATCGTGAGATAACTCTACATGGTCATGCGTAGATTATGGGGAGTGTTAAGAATTAATTACATAATGTAATTAGGGGGAAATATCCCCTTGCCCAAATGGTTGTACGGTTGCTCCCGCAACCGACAACACTTCTCTCCTCTCGGCCTAGAACCGATACATCCCTCTGGATCGTCGCGTCTCCCTGGCATGTATAAATTGTAGATTCCAGATGATCAATAGATAGAGATTCCATTTGATCTCAAACAACTAGCAACAGCGGTGGGGGAGGTTGAGGGGAGGGCGGGGCGACGAGGAGGTGTGCGGTAATGCCCGTCGGCGCGGGTGATGAAGGCCGGCGGTTAGGACAGGATAGACTGGGGATCGGGAGGAAGAAGGAAGGGAGGAAAATGATGAACAATAGCGCGATCTATTCTGGGTGGTTGGATGAAGGTCCTCGTTAGAAGTGACTGATGCACTTGTTTCTTGCAAAGTTCGTACAAAGCTTATTTCAATACAAGATCATACATGTTTTAGGAGCCTTTTTTATTGCTTTTGCACCGATGACAACTTACTTGAAAGATCTTATTTAATCCATAGATAGATATGTCTTAAAGGCCGAACGGTCGAACACTAACAGAAAATGGTTTGAAAGAAAGAGAAAATACCTGATATAATCTACACCATGCATCTACGTTCGGACGGATGGAGAATAGCCAGTGCTTACGGTGGGGTTGGACGGCGTCGTCGATGGAGAAGAATGGTGGCATGGCATCGGGCGTGGGCGGCGACGCGGCTCGGGTAGTTCTCTGGAGAACTCGAGGTGGCGAGTGGACGCGTCTTTCTTCAATGGTGAATATGGTGGCCAAAACGGTGAATGGGGCGATCTCTGGAGGCAACGGTGTTCGATCAATGGCGTGGAGGCATTGGTGATCTTAACAAGGGCTTTGTTGGCTCGGTCATGTGCAATTATGTGCAAAATAAAAGTTTGGGAAGAGAGAGGAGATCAAGTCGAAGAGAATAGTGACAAGAGGAAAGGCTGGGAACCTCCGGTTGTGACGGAATCGACCGCGGAAGAGATTCGGGTGACCGAACTCCGGCGAGATCGCCGCGGCTGCTCGAAGGCATGAGGAGGTGGGGTTTAGCGAAAAAACGAGCGAGCATAGGACGGGGATTATATTTACACAGTCAAGCGTGGGCGAGGGCATGGAACGGGTCGAACCGGGGCGAGAATTCGCCAAGTAGATTTCAAAAACACTAAAAGAAATTTCTCGAAATTATTCCTACTAATATAGAAAACCGTGAACATTTCCCAGACAAAAAGGCAACTATAATTCACACCACTTTTCTATAAATGTTATTTTTTGCTTTAAAATTATTCCCTGAAACATTTTGAACTCCCAAATAAATATGTAAATAATATTTAAAGCAACTCCATCTTTTTTATACTTAAGGAGTCATATTTCCTTCTCTGGTAATAATTTATTTTGGAGTTGGCATTGCTGTAAATATGAAAATTCAAATAAGATCAGAAGTGGCAATTTGGAGAAAGTCCTTTGATTCCATCTCATTTGAATATTCAACAAACTCCAAAAGTTTCAAATCCTTGTGAAAGCTAGATAACGTCAAACAATACAAGTAAATTAATCAATTCTATTAACATCCCAAATTTGAAAATTTGGGATGTTACCCATAAGAACCAGAGGTAGCTTCTAGAATGTTTCTAAAGTCGGTGATAAGAGAACTCTACGAACTGACGCAAACATGAACGTGTTGCGTGCGACCTACATTGGCGCCCCTATGTCTCATTTAGGGCGAGACCTAGGAAAGCATTATGTCAACAGGGACGACATGGTCCGCGCTAGGTAAGGCCACAACCTCTTTTTGTTTTTATGTCGTTGTTTTTTATAATCTAACTTTTATTTATACTTCCTAATATTTTAAATAAAATACATTACACTTTATATACAACATTTGAGAAAAATATTAAACTAGTGTCTGAGAAATGTTCAACGTGTATAGAAAATAATGTTTCTCGTGTATACGAAAAATAATAATGTGTGAAATAAGTTTATTATGTATTTCAAAAATGTTAATCAAGCATTTGTAATAAGTTAATCATGGATTTGAGAAATGTAAATTGTGTACAGAAAAAATGTTGACTAAGTATTAAAAATGGTAATCTTGTATATGAAAGATGTTAACCAAGCATTTGAAAATGTTAAATGTGTATATAAAAAACGGTTGAGAATTTACTGAAAAAATAGTAATATTTTACTTTAAAAAAACTTAATCAAGCAATGGAAAAATGATGAATGTGTATAGAAAATATGTTGACCATGTATTCAGAAAATACTAATCTTTTATTGAAAAAATGTTACTCAAAAATTTGAAAATATATTAAATGTGTATAGAAAAAAATGTTAACCATATATTTAAAAACAGTGTTAATATTGAATTTGAATAACGTTAAATATGTAATAGAAAATATATTATATATGTACCAAATATGTACAGTGTGTATGGAAAAATTTCAACATAAAAAATATAAGTTCTCAAAAAATGTTAATCATGTATTCCAAAATGTAAACCTTGTACATAAAAATGTTTGAAATGTATATGAATTTTTTTGAATGTCCACTGATTTTTGTGTTAAAAATAGATAAATCTGAGAAAACCAAAGAAAATGGAAAACTCGAAGAAACCAATTCAAAAGAATGAAAACAGAGAAATCCGAAAAATTAACAAAGGAAATCCAAGAAAACCGATGAAAATCAAAGAAAACATATAAAAATTAAAGAAAACCTAAGGAAGAAAGAAAGGCACAAAAGAAGAAAAAAAGCAATGAAAACTAAGAAAGAAAGAAAAAATAGAAGAAAAAGGAAAACAGTTGAAAAGCGAGAAAGATACAAAGAAAATCAAGAAGAAGAAAATTATGAAGAACACAAAGTAAAAAAAAGGAGAAAGAAAAGAAGAAACAATGAAAGCGAGGAAGGAAATGAAAAACCAGTGGAAAAAAAGAGAAACCTGAGAAAACGGTGAAGAAAAAAGGTGAACGGAAAGAAAAACACATAAGAAGACGAAAAGAAGAAGAAAAAGCCAAAAAAACTAGACCAGACCTACGAACTATAGCGATTTGAGCGAACGAGAAAAGACAAAGAACATAAAAAATATGAAATCGTGTCGGCCCAGATACGAATGAGAGGAAAAACGCTTAGCATGACAGATTCTTCCGTCTCGAGTTGAGCGAGAAATATTACCCGCAGACCTACAGTGCGAGTCAGAAAAGAAAGAGGAGTTAAATGGGACAAGCCCAAGGCGGAACGGGGTGTGCGCCAGGTTTCAAATATATGCCTATAAACGGCGCTTAAGGCGCTGAATAGGCTTTGGCATTGGCCTGCTACTACTAGTTGGCGCACTATTTTTCACCTTAAAAAAAGAGGCTCACTTGTTCAGAAAACAGATCTAGCAGAGATTCCCAGTTCCCAGAGTAACTTCTATTTACATTCAAACAACAAACTGAGGTTTAGATGATAAAAACTGAGGCGAGATTTGTAGCTTCACGAGCCAACGACTCTGCGTTGTCGACAAGTAGTAGTAGCAAGCACCCTTATTCCTCTCGCGCATGGGAGAAGCGCAATCTGAGATCCAAACAAAACTGAAGATCCAAACATGTAGTCTTACATATACCCAGTGAAAGAAAAGATGCGCGCTGGCTAGACAAAGAGGACTGAAGCTTTCACAGAAAAAGGAAAGAAAAAAAAAAAGGACTGAAGCAACAACATGCAGTGCCGGCACAATGCTTGTGAACAGTCACAAAGGGTCGCAACGAACCAGTGTCCACACTCTTCACATGTTGCCGCTTCAAAGGAGCTGCCAGTCGGCGTGTCTACTGCGTTGTTGACCTGACGCCTCATGTGTTTTTTTTTTTTTGACATTCGCCTCATAAGGTGTTGTGGTTGCTATTTCCTTAAACAAAAAGTACGGGCTATTGAACCACTACAATGCAGGCTTTGTATTGCCCCCAATTTTGACAGGCTTCCTGCCACCCACACCAAAACAGCGCACAGAATGTACTCTAAGATTACCAGCATCAAGTTCAGAACAGCTAACATGTCAGTTCAGTGTGTCAAAATCAAAATGGATCGCATAAGCAAGACCAGGGGAGTGATGCGTCCAGTCCAATGAAGCCCTTTCAAGAGAGCACAATGGCCCGGTTGACTCTGAGATTCTAAAGCAGCAGTAGCAACACCGGCAGAGTGGACTTGGCACTAAAAAGTGACAGTGCCACTTGGATGCAAAAAGGTGCAGCAAAGCACATACAAATATCAAAAAGATTGGATTCATCGTAGCTGAATGGTTACATACATACAATGGTCAACTTTGTCAAAAATATTTATACTTTATATACCACATAGAAGTCCTTAAAAGTTGTATTTTCAGTCTGTTGAACCCACAAACTTGCAGTCACTTGGATTAATGTCTTAACGTTGAAAGACATATTTTAAAGTACAGTAAAACTAGGAGTAAATTTTGCTACCCACGCTACACAATTATTTTTTACTCCCTCTCTACCTCAATATAAGGTGTATTAGTTTAAAAAAATCATACCTTGTCTATGTTTGACCAAGTTTATAGCAAAATATATAAATATTTACAATGCTAAATATATAAAATATTAAAATATATTTCATGGTGACCTGGTGATAATGATTTCGTATTCTATACATTGATACTTTTGTCCATAAACTTGGTCAAAAATAGAGAAGTTTGACTTTTTTTTAAATAATATACCTTATAATTTGGAACGGAGGGAGTACATGTTAAACTTTGGTACTGTCTTAAGTTCTATCATTGTTACGATGTTGAATGTTGAGTGCACCTTTTTCTTTTTCCTTTTTTGAGTTGATGTGTGACCTAATAGTCGGATATATATCCTCTTGCTTTTTTTACATGATTGTAAAGTTCACGTCATTTAATTTTGTGGTCTCAAATGCTTGACGTTAGCTTTTTGCTATTTCTTTTGGTATTTTTCAAGTTGTTGGTGAACCAGGCATGTTCAACCCATAAGATATTGTTGTGTATAGAATGATGGTGATATAAGTCATCCGGTTGTTTGTGGATTGATGAAAGACTTTTCCTACGTGATTTATAAAATCTTTATGTACATGTATCGAATTCTTCAATCAAATAGTTAATACCATTCCACTATGTGTTTCCTCCTTTCAATCAACATTTCTTGGCCTACAAAATGCATGCTAGAAGCTATCAAACAGTTGCGCACAACAGAAAATATCAAACAATCGCAATATTTCTTGGGATATAAACGAATAAACGCTTGTCTAGTTTTTTTTAATGCCTTGAACCATGTTTGACCGTGGTGGACTAATATTAGCTGCCAAACTACCTCACAATGAATACAATACTATCTTGTTTTCTTTTGGGTGAGTAATAAACATGTGATATTTTTTTATGCATGAAAACAAAGTTATGTAGTTAAAATAATTTTGGTTGTTCTGGTTTGATTAAGAAAATAATTTATTTAATTTTGGTTTGGTTGGGGTGCGTCAGCCTAGGGCTATAGTGCAATGCCTGAGCGACACTTGAAGGCTCAGCGGCAAGCCACTGAACCCTCCCCATAAAAAAAATAAATTAATATCTCTTGGATCCGTAGATTCATGTATCAGATATTAAACTGATAAGAACAGATACTACACTTGATCTTAGCCAAGAGGCCGAGAAAGGTATGGTTTGAACCGTGGCCGTGTGTCCCCTTATATTGCACTAGGAACCGCCTTTGCTCAAGTGCAAAAGCGATACGGGACTATTCCACGAACGAGTTATTGCGTTCGTTTCTTTGCTCAGCCGAAGAGATGCACGGGCTCGTATCTTCCAAGAAGCCCGTGAACAAAGGTCGCGGCCCACAGGCATCTATGGCTCAGTTTGTTTCGCTTGGACGAATTGGGCTGCTACTTCTAGTTGGCGCACCACACTAGCCGTGATTTTTTATCTCAAAAAAAAAAAAACCAGCCGTGATTTTTTTTCCACCTAAAAAACAGAGGTTCCCTTGTTCAAAAATAAAGTAGTAGTAACTGAGATTCCCAACTTTTCTGGAAAAAAAAATATATCCCAATTCCCAGAGTAACTTTGTTTTCTTTCAGACAACAAGCTGAGGTTCAGATGACAAAAAACTGATGTGAGATTCGTAGCTTCACGTGCCAACGACTCTCTGTTGTAAACAAGTACAAGAGCACACTGATTCCTCCCTCACATGGAAGAAGAGCAGACTAAGATCCAAGCAAAACCTGAAGATCCAACCAGTGAAATAAAATGTGCACGCTTGCAAGACAAAGAAGACTGAAGCAACAATATTCAGCGTCGACGCAATGCCGACATTACCGTTTTCCTGCTTGTAAGCCGTCGCAGCCAGTGTCCACATTCTTTACACATTGCCACTTCAAAGGATCTGCCAGTCGGCGTGTACTGCCAGCAGTAATATGTTTGTTTAGTTGCTGAAAACAAACATGGTTAGTCACCAAAGTTCAACTTTCGGTTAGCCAATGAGGTAAAAGTCCACTCTTGTTGAGCTGACGTCTCATAAGGTGCCGTGTCGCTGTCGGGACGCACACCATAGACATCGAAAGTGTCGCTGGTGAACGAGCAATAACAAATGAGAAAGCAATCTGGGACGATCCAGGGTGGATGTGCAAAAGAATGGGTACCACCAGACAGATTTGCCCTTAAAATTATGTTGGCAATTGGGAACTAAAAGGTCATTCTCAAATCTATGGAAGGGCACCTTCCAGCTACTTGCTCCCCAGCGAGGGTTATCCTGATTACATATATATTCTCAGTTGGCAACTACTCCCTCCGTACCATAATATATGACGTTTTAGCAGTTCAAATTGAATTGAGCTGCTAAAACGTCATATATTATGGTACAGAGGTAGTAACTATTTGCATGCTGGTCGCATGGAGGGAAGAGGAACAAATCACAAATGCATGTCTCCTGGAAGAGTAACTATTACCTGTTTTTTAATTCTATCCCACTCTGAAATCCTGATTTATAAATAATCAAATACTACGTAGATGGGGTTTTGTTATCTTTGGTCTTTATGGATTTACAAGGGATGTTGCATTCAATCCATGTAAATTAAAATTCTTTGTGGTAGTTTGATTTGTGGGCCAGTAAACTTGGGAGTGCCAAACAAAGAATGACCAAAGCCGGCCAGGAGACATGCCCCGATAATTTGTGAAATAACTGGATGATTGAACCATTTCATTACTATGTTCACAGGGTGAGAAATAATACAGTATATGTAACTTAAAGAAGAAGGAGGCCAAGCTTTCATGCATTAAGAACAGAAAGGTACAAGTAATCAGGTGGTTAGCTATCAGTTGGCATGGTACTTTATGTAGCCATTTTCTTAAGCAAAAAAGTACGGGCTATTGAATCGCTACAATGCAGACTTTCCATCGCCTCAATTTTGACAGGCTTCCTACCACTCACACCAAACAGTGCACAGATTCTACTCTAAGATTACCAACATCAAGTTCAGGACAACTAACATGTCAGTTCAGTGTGTCAAAATGGAGCACATTGGCAAGACCAGGTGAGTGATGCGTCCAGTCCAATGAAGCCCTTTCAAGGGAGCATAATGGCCCGGTTGACTCTGAGATTCTAAAGCAACCCCGGCAGAATGGACTTGGCACTGAAAAGTGAAAGTGCAACTAGGATGCAAAAAGGAGCAGAAAAGCACATACAAACACCAAAAGAATTTTAGTTAGGCACTGGGATCCATCATAAAAGTTGGCCATGGGCACCCCACAGTAGTCCAACACCAGGTTTTTCCCAGGAGAGCAAGAGAAAAACACCAGGATCCAGGCCCCCTTGTAAAGCACTACCTTCTAAGCTTGCCCAGAAGTGATGCCTCACAAGACACCGGCACAAAAGCCAGACATCCCCTACCATATGGTTACTCTACTTAGGCCATCTATTTGGTACTAAATCATGCATGACTAAGCGCCTATGATTGCGCATGTGAGTAAGAGTGCAAACCAGTTCTTGTCAAATGTCAATTTAAGATTTGCCATTGCCTTTTCTTTCCTCCACAGAGAGCTTCATACATAATTATTAGCAAGTGACAAAGGCAGAGACTAGAATCGTGTACCGGACGGAATGATAAACATATCTCAAGGCACAAGGTTAGGTTGTTAACAGAACCCTTTGCATCTAAGCAAGAACCTAAACAAACTCACCGAACTTTCTTCCGGGATTTGAAATGGAACCCACCAGGTGGAGACGGCGAGAACTCTAGCGGGAGGTGAGGCGGCTCTCCCTCGCCGGAGAGCAACCGGAGCAGCTCTTCGCTTGACGGTCGGCGAGCGGGGGACCTCTGTATGCAGAGGAGCGCGACGGTGATGCAGAGCAGCGCCTCCTCCTGGTTGACATCTTTCAATGCCGGGTCGACGAGGTCGATCAGGCGGCTCACGCGTGCGAGGTGCTTTGCCCACGATATGAGGCTCGCCTTCTCAAACTCCGACATGGGCGAGGCCGACACTTGCAATGGCCGGCGGCCAGAGATAAGAACCAGTAGCAGGACACCATAGCTATAGATGTCACATCTCTCGGACAAAGGACCGCCACCACCGTACTCCGGAGCAACATAGCACACGGTGCCACGCATGCTCGGCGTGCTGCTCACCGCGCCGCCACTCTTGGGCACGAAGTCCCCACTTGCCCAATCACGGCTGCTTCTTGCGCCATTGACCCACCAGTTGATGCTCCCATTGACATTGCCACTGCCCTTACCATTGCTAGCACTGCTGCTGCTTCTTCGGCTCCAGCTCTTCACCATACTCCACTTGGACCGCCCCTTGGCATCCAAGTCGTCATCGATATCACGCTCCCACCATTGCAGCCCGGCCTGCTGGCTCCTCGATTCTGCAAGCGCCCTACGTTTCTGCTTCTTCGCAAGCTCATCGGTGTACTCCTCACGCCACCACTCGCGTGCTCTGCGCTTTTGCTTCTTCCTCTCTGCCCCCGGGTTGGTTGCAGCTGCCCCAGCAATCCAATCATTTTTTGGGCGCTCCTTCTTGATCTCTGATCTGATCCACTCCATCACATAATCCTTTACACCCCCATGGCTGGGTCCGGCATTGTCCTGCCGCCACCACCAGTCGCTCCCGGTCGCCGACGCGCCACCGGTGCGTGAACCGACACCATTGCAGCTGTGGCTGTTGAGACCACTGTCGACACTGGTCTGGTCAAACCCGGAAGTGGATGCAGCCTCGTCCGGCGACGGCAACGTGAAGCCACCGCCGTCGTCAACCTCCGGCGACTTGGGAGGGACGTTTCCTTCCCCATCGACCGTCGTGGTGACCGTGCTCTCTGCCACAATAGAGACGTCATCATCTCCTCCCCCATCGAGGGCGTTCTCATTCGCATCGGTCGCTTCCGCAATCGCGCCGCTCTCCAGCTTGTCGTCCGGGTCGGGGTCGGAGTTGACGCGCGCCAGGCCGAAGTCGGCGAGCCGGGCGCGGAGGCCGGCGTCGAGCAGGACGTTGCTGGGCTTGACGTCCCCGTGCACGACGGGCGGCTTGAGCACGCAGTGGAGGTAGTGGAGCGCGGCGGCGACGTCGCGCGCCACGGCGAGCCGGCGCGGCCACTCGGCCACCAGCTCGGGGCAGCGGCGTCCCAGCAGCGCGTCCTGCAGGGAGCCGCCGGGCATGAGGTCGTAGACCAGCATCATGCGGCGCGCCCGCCCCTCCCCCCGCCTCGGCATCGAGTAGGCGAACGGGAGCAGTATGGAGTCGCGCGCCGACGCCGGCGCCGCCTTGCCCACGTCGTCGTCCGCGGTGGCGGCGGGGGAAGAGGCCGCCTTGTCGGCGGCGGCGCGGATGTGGGAGGCGACGGCGATCTCGTTGTGGAACTCGCGCTCGCCCTGGAGCGACCCGGCGGCGTCCATGACCTTGACGGCGACGGGGCGGCCGCAGCCGCCGCCACCGCCGCGGGGGGGCG
>CBMN010750470.1:0-20230 GCA_000582825.1 Hordeum pubiflorum | reverse complement strand
AAGTGACTACGATACACTCATGGTCTAAGGAACTAAAGCATATGTTAACTCTCCGTGTTATATCAATAGACTTGTGACGATTGCATCTCAAAGTATAACAAAAACGTTGGGTCTATTTAACATGATCGTTCTTCTAACATCATACTCTAGATGTTGTTTTGGGACTATAGTTACACTTAACAAAATCCCAAGATCCGGAAAACATGATCAACATACAACACTTGAGCTAGTCCTAGAGACAAAACTAGGAATCATATTTTACTATTTATCATTCCACACGTGCTTATGAGTTTTCCTCTGAATCACATATTCCTGAATCACATTAGTTATAACATAGAATATAAACACTTAATTATAAACGTGAAAATAAATAGTATAATATTATTACCTCTATGTCATATTTCCAAAAAGATTTCCTTCCACAAGAAGCACAACTGTGCCTCTCGAAAAGGGAAAAAGTTAACGATTTTTTTTGCGTGAATTGTTTTCTACCACGAGAAGCACGATTGTGCCTCTTGGAAACGCAAAAAAAGAACATGCTTCCAGCTCCGAAGTTTTCTCTTCTAGTTTTTTCATGAAAAAAAAAACAGTTGAAACCTATTAACATAAAATCTAGTTTCAAAGATATCAACATGAGAAATTCAGCAGTGATAACGGTCTAGGATTGGACGGACGGTTCAAGATATAAAATATTTGAATAAACAAATCTACGAAAAAGGAAAAACCTCAGATAGCGAGAAGTGGCGCACATGCAGTGGACCACTTGCAAGCGTCTAAGAAAGTGGGAGCGACCTTTGCAAAAGGGGCCCCTTAACTAGTGATTTCGTAGTTTTTGGATCCGGCTAACGATACTTCTGAAGTCAGTCAGGCCGAGTAGAAGGGCCGATGCCGACAGTATAGAATACCGTGGGTGGCCTATGGACAGGAAGCCCAACACTAGGCCGACTTTAGGGCTCCGGAGGCAACTATTGAAAAAATATTGATACGAATGCTCATGACATTTCAAAAATGTTCATGCATTTTAAAAAATATTAGTGATTTCTTTCAAAAAATATTTACACAATATAATACTACTGCCCGTGTAAGAAAAATGTATCTGAATTATTTTTGAAAAATGTATGTGAATTATTTTTGAAAAGTGTTTGTGACATTTAGAAAAATATCTATTTTTTAAAAAACATTAATACAACGTAATAAAATGTTCGTAAAATTCAAACAACTGTTTAATACCATTCAAAAAATTTACATGAATTTTTAAATAATATTGATGCATTTGAAAAATAAGTTTGTGACATTAAAAAAGCATTATACATTGTTTTCCTAATTAAGAAATGTTTCTTACCGCTCACAAAATTGTACGTGAAATTTATAAAAATGTGCACGTGTTTAAAAAGCATGTTTTTGAAATTTTTGGAAAATATTTACAAAATGTAAAAAGCATAATTCAAAAAATAATGTTTCGTACAATACAGAAAGATATGTGTTAAATTTTTTAAAAGTGTTCACGTATTTTGAAAGTATGTTCTGACATTTGAAATAATATTTATACTATTTAAAATAATATCTGCATAGTCCAAATAAGTTTAATGAATCATTCAAAAAATGTTTAGGTGTTTTTAACAAATGTTTAACCCGTATTCAATTTTGTTAAGATGTATTTAATTTTTTTATCATTTATTTCAATAATGCTTCAAATGGATACAAAAAATATCCACCATGAATTAAAAAACTAGACATGTATTGAGAGAAATAAAAACATTACTCCCTCCGATCCAAAATAAGTGCTGCAGTTTAGTTCAAACTGTGACACCTATTGTGAATTGGAGGTAGTAGAAAATAGATAAAGTCCAAAAACCGTATACGATCACATACCGCGAGACGGAGTACCGTATTAGCAGTAGGTGTGGCATATAATTAGCAGTCTTGGACTCCTTTTCATAAGTAGGGTCGCGTTCATCAACTATCCAGTTTTCATGTGGGTGGCGAGCCTCAATTTAGCAGCCAGGGCGGTCCTGAGATTTCGGGGGCCCAGAGGGAAACAAGAATTGGGGTCCTTATATGTTACCATATGTTCTTTTCTTCGATCTCTCTAGATGCAAAGTCGCTCACTATGAGAGGGCCTTTTGGCACATGGGACCATATGCTCCTGATTTTCAATATGTGTTTTAAACTTATTTTGAAATGTCATAAAATACAGAGAAAATATTAAATCTCGATATTCTACGTGCTCACGAAGTCGTTTTGTAAAAATCCGACTACTTTTGTGTCGCGTGTCAACAATAAAAAATTCAGTGTTAAAAAGGGCTTTTCATGAGGAATTGTTTTTTTACAGAAGCCATAAAAAATGTCGGTTTTCCGCAAAACTTGGCGCACAAACATAGAATATCAAGATGTATGCTTCAAATTTCGTTTCGATTTTTTGACATTTTGAAAGAAAAAAAATGAATGGCAGGAGTATATCCTCCCATGTGCCAAAGTAAATTTCTGATTTTGATATCTATGTCAATCTTATTCAATGATTTATTTTGAATGTCTAATCAGCAAACATAATCTGCCTTTGCACATTACGTACCTCCCATCATTTTCGTCAATATATATCTATTTATAAGATGCACATGCATATTTCAGCAAGACAAAAACAATCACGCAAGCATACCTCAGCCATTATCAACACATCCGCTGCCTCCTTATACATGTTTGATGAGAATTTTTCTCTCTCTCACGAAGCACGAGAACCAACTTCTGAGGCCTAGAAATAACATGGACAATGGGTTAAATGTCATATGCAATATGAGAAATAAACAGATGATTCATAGTATTACTTGATTCATATGGAGATACAAAAACATCACTTTGTGTCCACTTTGATACTGATTTAAATTGAAAATGTCTAGAAGGAAGGGACCATCTAAATCCATTGGATATAATCCTAATTTTTGAATCAGAGCGATTCAATGGGAGTAATACTTTTTCCGCGTAGACCAAGAAAAGGCAGAAATCACAAAGTCCATACAAACTGACATGATTCAACCAAAAAAGAGCAAAGCGATGCCGCTGCATACCAAAGAGCAAAGTGATCACGGTGGTGAAGACGAGCCTACTGCCTACAGATTTCTCCTCCACCGCCCGTGGCCTTCCAATGATTGGGAGGAACTGGAGTCTGACGATTAGGGGGAACTGGCCTTCCATCTGTTTCTCTATTTTCATTTTTATTCTTGTTTTCTCAATTTGCAAAAGTCATTTAAATTCACAATTTTTCTTTAAAATTTTAAACTTCTTATGAAATGCCAAACATTTTTTTCATGAAATCGTGATTTTCTTTTTACGAACTGGTAAACATTCTGTTAAATCATGAACATTTTTTGAAACCGCTAACATTTTTTAAAACTCACGAACATTTTTTCGAAATCATGAACAAATTTTTTAAATCACGACCATGTTTTCGTATTCACGAGCACTGTTTCTGAAATCTTGAACATTTTTTCAATCATGAACATTTTTTACATTAAAGATCAATATTTTGAAACCATTTACATTTTTTCTTTTCTCTTTATTCTCCTTTACTTCTTCACCTTTTTGCAAATTTTATTTTAAAATTCGCAAACATTATTTTGTTCATCAGATTCAAAAGATGTTCAACAATGTAAAAACAATGTTCATTGAATTGAAATTTTGTTCATTAAATTTAAAAATTGTTCATCGAAATAAATAAATGTTCACAAAATTCAATAATTGTTCGTTTTTTCTAAAAATGTTCATCAAATTCAAAATTTGTTCAATGAATGCAAACTTTGTTCATGCATTTTTCAAAAAGACAATGTTCTTGATTGCACTCTTTATCCATCCCGCTTATGGGCTGGTCCATGAGGGGCACGCGGGAGTGGAGTGGGTGCGTGTTGGCACGTTGCCTAGCGTCCCACGCGCCTAATAGGAGGTCCCGGGCGAGAGTTGCTGCTAGGCGGAGAACAAGAGAAGAGGATGGTGGTGAGCGGCGACGCCTTATCGTCAGCACGGCTAGTATATATCGACCTTATGTTCTTATTATGTTACTACATCGCCATTCATGGTGTTGCATGGTATTTATAGGTGTGACCAGCCAACCAGAGTGATAGTATGAGGCAGTAACTTTCACATGCACGATCCAACTTTAACTTGATAATCACGTACTTAGTGTATTTTGCCTAACCTAGCCACTGAATTGCATATGAACAAAATAAAATTATCAGTGCTTGTATGATATGATGGATCATCGATGCCAAAAAAAAACGTATCTCCACTGGTATAAAAAGCACGGGGTGCGGTCGGTTTCGAAACATTTTAACTTCCAACCATTCATGCTTGATGAAATAAAATTGCTTGATGCTTAGCGTGTACCACAGCTCCCCTAGTGATCCGGCCTACAATTATTTTTGTGGCTAATTATTGCAATTACGTAAACCGTAAATATGCTGCCTTTAAAAGTAGTCCATCTGTACAAATATGTAAGGCCCTGTCGCATTTGAGGTTAACATTTGATCGTGAATTTGACTAGAGTAGCAACATCTTTGTTAGTGTTAACACCCAACTCTTGCTGATTACAAAGTTCAGTTGTAGCACAATAAGCACACATACATATTCAATACAGTTTCAACAGTTCTTGCATCGTTATTCGTGATGGCATATGGTATTCATAGGCACGATGAGCCAATCAAATGCTAGTACGAGACAGTAACTTTCATATGCATGATCCAACTTTCACGGGAGGAGCATGCACTGAGACACACATGAATAAGAACAATATGGGATCCATTGTGACATCATTGATCTAGCTGTTCTTTAGCGTGGCTTTTTTTAACAGAATCTAAATCTATCATAAAAATCATCAGAAGTATAAAGTATCTCAAACATAATAAAATTTCATCGGGCTCCTTGGATCACTAAACAACCACTACTCCCGTCAGAGCGAGCCACAAACATGCTGTTCTTTAGGCTGAATTAACGTATTGATTTTATTTTCACCTAACCTGTCCCGCCCTTTTTGTTATATTAGACAAGAGCTCCAAGCACTCCTTCGTTTTGAATTAATATAAGTTTTAAGTTTTCTATTAAGTCATAATTTTCTATATGTGATTTAGTCTATATAAAAACATGATCATATCTACAAATAAAAAAGACATGGGAACGAAAATGTCTATATGTAGATCACACACTTTTCGAACTCCCTTTTTACATGAAAGATAAAGAAGATTACCCTAATATTGCATCCAACAATTATATTACAATGCCTACTCTTTTTTTATAAAGGGCACTTTTATTAACTTAAAATATAGCATCAGGTAGATACAATCATGATGAGCAATACCCGGCCTGCAAATATAGTATGCACACAGCCAAAACATGAATTATCTGACAAAAGAAAAAAAGAGGAACAACATATCGACAACAGTAAAGTCATATTTGACTGACACTACGCCTATATCGAGGGAGGTGGTGGTCTCTGTCATGCATGTTAGGTAAAAATCTCAATGGCTATGTTCTCCAACCGCGTACACGCCGCCTTGACCAGCGGTTGGTACTTCGATTGTGTAAAGCCGGACACATACGAAGTCAGTGCGTACAACAAAGAATAACCTACAAATGAGAAGAGTTTTTTTTCCATCAAAACAAAATATCTACTTAGCCATAGCGACCATATCATCCTTACAAGCGTACTAAAGCTTTTGAAATTCCATCCAACCAGTGACTGACAATCTAGATCGTGCAAACTTTCACTAAAAAGGAGGTGTTTGATCATATCATCATGACTACAAAAGACACACTTCTTGCTTCCTTGCTAGTTGCAACAGGTGAGGTTCTTTTTGGTTAGCACACTCCCCTACAAAAATATCACACAAATTCTTGACATTTAATGGGATTTCCGACTTCCAAATTTGTGTATTGTTCTCTGCTGGGATCTTTGAATGCGCAAGAGAATGATATATAGAGTCGAATGTAAAGGACCCATATGCAGTGAGGTTCCAGCAAAACACATCATGTCCTTAAGTATAATGGCTACAATACAAAATGGAGTTGTTAATGATACACATACCAAGTAAGGAGTGTTCTCTCTCGATGTTGCGGTTATGTGCTTTGCAATGCTTGATCTTTTATAGGTATGAGAGAAATCTCAGTGAGCCTTGTTTCCATTAGTTGTTGTAGGATAATTTTTTAGGGGATTCTATAGCTACATAGGAGTGTATATAAATTACTACTAAATAGATATGTGTGGAGTTGTGTACCTAAATTACTACTAAGTAGATGTGTGTAGTTGTGTATCTAAATTACTACTAAGTTGGTGTGTGTAGTGTATATAAATTATTACTAAATAAGTATATGTGTGTTGTGCAATAGAATAGTTGTGTATCTACTATGTAATGTTTGTGGAGTGGTGTATCTAATTAATATGTAATATAAGAAGTATATGTGTGCAGTGTAGTTGTGTGTATGTAATAGAGTAAGTTATATAAATTACTACTTGGAACATATATACGTAGACGTGTGTAGCTTCTCGTGTTTGACAAACCTTTGAATGCAATGCTTTTGAACACAGAAACTGAACCGGTGTATCCTAGGTGTGACGATAGCCGGGTTAGCCGGTGTAAGGGAGTGGTTCATTATGGGCTTAGATGCATGCTGACAAACCACTTCTCCCTAGTGCTAAGAGAGGACTTCAACAGGATGAAAATATGTTTGTAGTAAGGGATGATTTCATAACTGGTTGAGATTTCTTACATGCATGCACGATGTGGCTCACAAATGTCTAATTTGCGCTCTTATTTTTTCTTATATATCCTTTGCTTTGCAAGATTCAAGGGCCTGGAGATGCTACACATTCTTGCGGGGCAGCCAACCATAGTTGAGTTCCACCTTGAAACAACGGAGGGATTCAACTTCACGGTTTTAATAAAGAAAATTAAGAGATACAACCTTCTTTGGTTGTCCTGGGTGACAAGGATTCACCAAGATGCACGAGTCTGATGTAGTGATGAGGATTGCCATCTACATCATTGGCCAAGGCAATCTTCATATGAGCATGCGGTTGCCCACTCCTCCGGTGCTTTCCCCGTGTAGTATTTATGAAATATAAAGCACATTCTTTCAAGCAACACTAATTTTACTTGTTGTGCATAACTACTATTGCTTACATATACATTTGTACAACTTACTGGAACGTGTCCCTGAACACTCGTAGAGTAGTAGACATGAGGCATGTCATTGCAAGTACAACTCTTACTTGGAAGGAATTGGACATTCTAGTATATTTTGTGGACATCATCTGGGATCCTATTGTTGATGTCAATGCTAGCCCGTACAATGGGTCCTTTGTGCCATTAGTGCACATGCTAAACAAGAGCAATGTTAAGAAGGACAAGCGACTCCTAGTAAGATTGCATTGTTTTGAATGTCAAGTTATTCATGTTTTTGAATACACAGGTATGTTTGCTGATTATGTCTTGCAACAGAAACTCACACATGCTGTTTTGCTTGAGCAAATGTAGATTCAGGGTAGTGGTGGCATGCGAATTGGCATCTCTAACACACGATGGCATGGCAATGAAGTACTCCATGTCGTGAGAAGATGGACATCTCGTCGTCAATGGGTGGAAGGACATTCGTGACAACTACTACTACGATGAAGGTGAAAGTTGATCGTTGTGCTCCACCTAGGACATGAAGGGCCGGTCCACTTCATGCGTACCATCTACAACTGGGAGGCTGATGACGAGTAATGTTGCATCTTAGTACTTATGAACTTCCTTGTAATTTGTAGTACTAGTACTCCTCTGCCGTGTTGCTTAACATACTAAGTACTTTGCTTTGGAAACGATGTTTGAATTGTTGTTAAGTACTTTATAAGTAACAAAAATTATCAATTCAAGTCAATGTTTGTGAATAATTCTAATTATTGTTTGAAGTACATGTTAAACTTCATTATTTGAATCCTTATTTGTTGCCATTGCACCAATTAATAACCAAATGCATCCAGAGCAAAATTCGGAACAGAACTGTACTTCCTTTTAGCAGCATTCAGAGTTGCAGGGTGCATGCTACTAGATGGGGGCATATTAGGGGCCTCCAACATAAAACAATGTTGAGGAGCGCGTACTCGTGGCGTTCCTAGGGCACGCTGCTGATGGTCCACATATTAGCACCGTTCGCGTCGAAAGCTGCTAGTAACATATTGGTAGCAACGTCGTACTAGTAGCGGCCAAATTAGACAATGCTAGAAAGCACATTGGAATGCCGCTAATGAGGGGTTCCTGCACTAGTGGTGTCTCCTAGACTTGGGTTGAGTTTTAGACTAGAACATGGAAGGAAAGAGGGAGTTTACTTATTCACCATTTAACAAAGCTAACTAAGTACCCGCTCATTGTCATGGGATAACAAAAATAATAATGAGACACTAACTAACCAACCTCCTTGTTTGTATCCCCACTAACCATATTTCTTGAAAGAAGCTTGCATGCGAGTCACTCAAATGTATGAGATACCAAAATAGACATAATCATGCTCATCTAAGTACCACCAAAATTTACATGGTAAACACCAAATGCTCATTTTTAGTCATTTTAACCAAACTGGCAAATAGACCGTAGATGTGTTACTTTTGCAAAGTTAATATCTTAAAAGAATCACAAAGCTGCAAGTAGACTCAAGAAAAATCTTGTAGAAGAACATGGCTAACCACAAGTGTTATGTAATACTATAGCAGAATGCTACACAAATCAGTTCAATTAAACAACATATCCAAGTCTTACAAAAACATTTGTTGATGTTCTAATAATGATCTCAAATCTCAGCGTCGTAGTGACAGGAGGGTTCTGTGTCATTGCGTGCCTAGTCATCCACAGCGCTGTCATCTAGGGCATGGTCTGAGGCAATGGGTGTGCGTCGTGTTCCATGCCCGTGAGAGAGGGGACTCGAGGGAGAGCTAGGCGAGGTAGTGGATATGCCACAAGCGCCTGCGGCGTCTAGGGTTTTTTGTTAAGTATTTGGAAACTCCCCTTGCGATCGCCCTGGACAGGAGAGAGGAAGAGACGCCAGCTCATGGTCACAATGCGAGCAACAAGGGCAGGACGACTACGGGATGTATCGGAGTAATTTTTCAAATGCAAGGGTGGCAAACGGCAAGCTGACCAGGAGCCTCATCGTCCCCATTCGTCCATCGATTAATCAATATCCTCTAGTGCTCATGCTTGATGGAGTCACAGTGAACCTCCTGCGCGAGAAGGAAAACCCCGAAGGCCGGAGGTCCTCGTACGAGACGAGATTGATCTGAGATGTTTCGCAGCACTCGACCTCACGTCGGCAGGTCCATCCTCATCACTTGCCACATTGGGGAGAGAGGACGGGTGGACTAAGCAATGGGAGAGATGAGATCAATAAGAGAGAAGAAGAAGGCGAACGTGCAAGCCGATTGTGCGTAGGTCAGATTTGCCACGACCTGTTTTTTCTTCCAATCGTTGTTTATTTGTTGATTTTGTGTGTTGGGATCGTAAGATTAGAATGAAGTAGCGAGGTTGGATTTTTTATCCGAGGGCTCGTCGCTGCGCAGACTTAGGAACTGAGTAAAAAAAATCTGATTTCTTTTGTAACTTGGTAGGTAGTGAGATGCGCGACTTTTCTTGTAATTTGGTAAGATAAGAAAAGACATGCGATTTTTGTTGTATTAGAAAAGTAATTATTGCGATTCATTAGTAGAGATAATGATATATAATAAATGGCATAATGCGAAGGATTAGAGATTTGTTATTGAGGAATATGTGATTTAATCACATGTATGACACGATTACTGAATTCTTAATTACCTAATATTTCTATTATTGAATTGAATTGGCACCTGCCAAATTAAGCAGGAAAAGAACATGGAGGGTCGGGCGAATGCATTAAGTTTTAGTGTGTGGGAGAAAACCAGCATGGTGGATGGTGGTGGGACTTGACGCGAAACTAAATCGGTGAGATGGGACTACCAACTTTCTTTTAGTAATTGAGATGGGAAAATAAAATATCTACATTAATTATTTAATTAATGCAATATGATGCTTATGCAATGCTTTTGAGATGCATATGACGCACATACAATATAATAGCTAAATATATTTGGGGTATTACTCCTGGGTTGATACAATGGATTGAGCCGACTCTAGGTTTAGCCCTCAATCAGTAAGAAACAATCTGAGCCTAGTATACCAAACCAAACATATTTCAACTAATATAAATAAATTAAAAACACATCAAATTAATAAATAATAATCTGAAGATGTTGTGTCGATTTAGTATCTCCATGTAAGCATTAGGTTTGTTTGTTCAATATAAAGTCTAGAAACCAACCTTGCTCCATTGTAAATAAAACACAACACTTGAGAGCAACTTAACTCGATCAAATCACTTGGAAGCGGGGAGTGCCATCATGGCCAGCACCTCTACTGGGAGCCCCACTAGTCACAGACTGGGTATACACCACACGTTAGGTACACAAACATGTCACACTGCTAGCTGCAGAATCTTTAGTCACGTGAGCAGGAGAATCAAACGATGCACGCTGCCATAATACGCAGCTTTTCACTCATTACTAATGCATATCCCTATGGAGGAGATGAACGGACAGGATTCGAGTCGATCTCTTATAACACTATACTAGAGTAGTCGACGAGTAGTTGACCGAGAGCGAACTGAGCAGAGCAGATCCGATCTGATCCACCACATTCCCTTGTTGTTCACTTGTCGGACGGCCGGGTTAGAGCCATTTTGCTGTTCAGCGAGCACAGCCAACGGAGGTAATGGCGGCGGCGGCGGCGGCGGCTCCGTTGCTGGCGAAGGGGAGGAGGGTGTGCAAGGAGGGGTGCCCTGGGTGCAGGCTGGACCAGATCAACAAGACCAACACCGGCCTCCCCTACCTCAACTTCTTCTACGTCTGGGTCGTCTGCCTCTGCGCCGGTGAGTGAGTCGTCACCTCTGTCTCTTGGTTTCTTTTCACTTTTTCTTTGAAAGCATCATATGCTATTCCATTAAGATGATCCGCTGGTTAAGGCACCTGCTGCAGAGTACATTGCCTCTTCTTCTTTCTTGATTTCCTTGATGGGGCACAAACCTAAACAACTACACCTCGCACTTAAAACATGCATGGTACGGTGTGCAAGCATGCGAGTTTCACAAGACTAGATAGATAGATGGATTAATTATGGAATTGCATGACAGAGCAACAAATTTATACCTAATAATAAAATACGGTGTGTTTTTCTGATTTTTTGTCTATTCACCTACCCAAAGACGTCCATAAAGCTGACTAAATTACCTACCTTGCCACACGTAAGTGAAAAAACATCTTCGTTAATTGTTTCTATGATTTTTTCGTTTGTCATCGAATCGAAAGTGCCCCTAAAATTTAAGTAAATTACCCATCTTGTCATCCGTAAGTGAAAAAAAAACTCTTCATTAAATGCTTCTCTGATTTTTATTCATTCATTATCGAAACTGCTCCTAAGTTAAAGTGATTACCCACCTTGCCACCCGTAAATAAAAAACAACTCGTTGTTAATAATTTCTCTGAATTTTTCGTATGTCATCAATACTGTCACTAAAGTTGAAGTTAATCATCCACCATGTCATACGTACAAGTGAAAAACGAGAGTTCCTCTGAATTACTCGTACGTCATAGAGTTCTTCAGTTTTCCATCCATCGTGAGACTGACCTTTTTTTTCTTCTCATACACGCATCGAGGATGTACTTACAAAATTAGATGCATCTAGGATCAAGTCCAACCTCGATCCATTATAAGCATGTTAGAATGCCCATGCATATGTCCGCATGTGCACCGGTTGGTGTACAAATATTCAAATATACATGGAGTGCAAATTTGAATTGAACCTGCCCCTAAAGTTAAAGTAAATTACCAACCTTGTCACCTGTATGTGAGAAAACTCTTCTTCAATTGTTTCTCAGAATTTTTCGTGTGTCATCCGAAGTGTCACTAAAATTGAAGTAAATTACCCACCCTGTCATACGTAAAAGTGAAAAAAGAGCATTCCTTCGAATTACTCGAACGTCATAGGGCCCTCCAGATTTCCATCCATCGTGAGGCTGACCTTTTCTTTTTCTTCTCGCACACGCACCGCGGATGTACTTAAAACAAATAACATGCATCAAGGATCAAGTCTAACCTGGATTCATTGTGAGCATGTTAGAATGCATGTGTCTTATGTCCGCCTATGCGCCGGTCGGTGTATAAATATTTAAATGACCCTAACGGGTAGTGAAGTGTGTGAGAGGTTGTCTAGACGTCAGGATTGTATCTTATTGAGTAGCATGACAGACGCACACCCCGACCGTCGTCTAGACAATACATAAGATACAATCCTGACGTCTAGAGACAACCTCTCACGCACTTCACTACCCTTTAGGGTCATTGTTCTCCGACTTCGACCGGCATGCCAGCGCCTCAATCTTCACTATTGGTGAGGTCTAGCTCGATTTCTCCTAGATTCATATGTTACTATATGTCTACTCTGTTAATTTGTGGTTGTCACCATGCCTCCGCTTACATATCAACCTACGCTGCTACCGCTGGGTGACGGCAGTGGATTGAAAGGAGGCTAGGCAGGAGGCTTGACAACGTGTCTGTTTAAGTGGAGAGCGCTGGTACCCGCTCGAGAAGGTGTGTAGTCATGGTGGGTGGTGGCGCGGAGGATCGAGCTAGGCATGGTGGCCGGAGGCGGGTGGGCCCATGGAGATGGACCTTTGCCAACACGATGAATTGGCTCCAATCCGTTGTTAACACACTGGCACAGACGCAAGTATGAGACATAACGTCAGTGAAACCCCAACCAAGCATGTCAATGCAACACTTCTCATCAGCTGAACTAAAAAATGTGTTTCGCACCAGCTGACGAACAGGGTCCATTAGGAATAAAAGAACAGAAAAATAAATTTTTCACCAGCTGACGAATGGGCTCATAAAAAACCTTCAAATTACTCACAACTCTCCATTCTTTGGGAGCTTAGTATTTTGTAAGGATGGCATGGACCACATGGTGGCGACGAGTCGATCGGGTGGGCACCTACTCGACTCGTACGTACGTGGGCACCGGCCAGGCCATGCATGTTGCATCGTCCCTGCAGATAAAACTACACTTCTTGATGAACCTAACGCTACTTATCTTGTGTCGTGGTTGCGGATATATTTTCCTTTAAACTTGGTCAAATATAAACATATTTGGTTGAAAACAACTATGCACTACATTGTGGAATGAAGAGAGTATGTCATAACATCCAGATTGTCTGATGTACGTCTGTATATGTATTTCATGATGATAACTAGGAGTAGACGATCTAGTTGATTTGAATCAATATATACTCCGACGATGATTTCGTACTTTGCAACATCTAGACATGAATGGTCCCAAACATGTATGTCTCTCTGTATTTATTTATTAGCCATGTGATTTGTTTAAGAAACTGCCATTTTCTTTTGTCATCTGAATTATTATTATTTTACATACCTGTAGATTATTTTAGATCAGCTATATCTTATAAATTTTAGGGCTTGCTAACTAACACCCTGGTCTGTTATCTTTTCAGCGCTACCGATCCAGTCTCTGTTTCCCTACTTATACTTCATGGTATGTAGCGATGTTGCAAAACTTGGACATCTATATATATTCTGATTGTGTGCATGCAAGTTATTGTTTGCTTTGATGAATTTTTACATATTGAATGGTGATTAATTATGTGATCACTTTTGTTATGATGCCACAGATTAGGGACTTGAAAGTCGCAAAGCAAGAACAAGACATCGGATTCTATGCTGGTTTTGTCGGTGAGCATTAATTGTCCCCTCTGACCGTTTGACAATTTATTGGGAATATACGGGAAGCAAAGCCTACAATAAAGTATATTGAGTAGACTATAATGTGACGGCGGTGTTTTTATATCAATACGTCGTTACTGATTGTAAACTATGTGTCTTAAGGGGCTGCATATTTCCTTGGAAGAACTATTAGTGCTGTGCCATGGGGCATGTTCGCTGACAAATATGGGAGGAAGCCTTGCATTATGATTAGTATCGTCTCAGTGTATGACAGATTCAGTTACCTATGGAAACATATTTTGTACTCCATTCAATAAGCTGAAAATAAACCCTATTATACATCTTCCTTTTCAGGATTATATTTAACACCCTCTTCGGCCTTAGCACGAGTTACTGGATGGCAATTATTACTAGGGGGCTACTTGGGTTACTCTGTGGTATATTAGGACCAATCAAGGTAAAATTGCCAGTCTGAGTGACTAGATGAATTAAGAAGTACTTAGTTGTTGAACACCCATGCATGCTGTGTTTGCATTCCTTAGGCCTATGCTTCAGAAGTCTGCAGAAAAGAGCACCAAGCTCTAGGAATTTCTCTTGTAAGAACCATTCATATTTATATTTAGTATTTCAGACTCGGTTACTAGCTGATAATTATGTTTACTGTTATGTCGCAGGTTACATCTTCACGATCAATAGCTCTTATTATTGGGCCAGCCATTGGAGGATTTCTTGCACGAGTGAGAATCAGTCAACTTTGATATAGATTATAGAAATACAGAACCGACCTTGAAGAACTAAAGTTGTATTTTTAACCAGTTTATCAAACTAAGGGCAAGTTGCTTCCAAGTGCATGGAAAAATATTGCACATGCAGTTCATCAAAGCCATTATTGCAATAACCCATTAAGTCATCATAATTATATGTAACCATGGTGTAGAGCTTGAGAATAATGTATCATCTACTAACTGATGCAAAAACGCAAGGCTGTACAAATAGCAACAACGTTTCTATCATGGCATTTCAACGAAAGTTTAGAAATGGTTTATTCTGTGGGAATTTCCATATATTTATATTTAATCATTGAAAGTTATAAACATAACTTTTGTTCGCAGGATGAACATATAATGTCCCTTTGGAGAGTGATTAGTGATCCTACATCAATGGCTTTTGCTAACATTGTGTATTCTCTGTCCTCTATCAGCCTGCAAAGAAGTACCCAAATTTTTTCTCTGAGGAATCCATATTTGGAAGGTAAATTATTATTACTCATACTGCTTCAATGATATAAATGTTGCATTATTGGGATAAACCTTTCAAGCTACATCTACTTATAGGTTTCCATATTTCCTCCCTTGCTTCGTCATATCTGTTCTAGCGGCAGGAGCAGGTGTTGCATGCATTTGGCTTCCGGTATTGCCCCCCAAAATCTCCCTGTGATTCTTTTATCTCCCTTGAATTCCTATACTTGAATAAATGTTTTTTTAGGAAACTCTGCACATGTACCATGATGACAGAATGGAAGCTATTGACACAATGTGCGCACAAGTTACCGATTTGAACTTAGAAGATGGGAAAGCTAAACAATCTGGATCGGGCAGAATGGCATCTACAAAGAGCCTGCTAAAGAACCGTCAGTTGATGTCAGCAATAACCCTCTACTGTGTCTTCTCTCTTCATGATACAGCTTATCTCGAGGTAAATCTATATTTAGGTATCTGAAATGGATTAAGTAACATTTAAGTATGAAAAGATGTTTTTATTCATCTTATCTATCCTATAGGTAACAATCAGATTTAGACCAAACCAAACTTTTTAAATAAGGAACTAATGCAACTTTGCGTGTGTTCTGTAAATTTCATCTTCAGATATTTTCACTCTGGGCTGTGAGCAGTAGAAAATATCGGGGATTGAGTTTGACATCCCAGGATGTTGGCACCGTGCTAGCTATCTCGGGTATGTGGTGTTCCTTCTAATTTCATAATATGATCATTGCGCCAGAGAAACATTGTCAGCCCAAAAAGAATGAAATCAACACATATGTAGTATCGCTTCATTACCTATTACATATTTACATGCACTAGTATTGACTCCCTTTAACTTATTCTGTTTTTGTATGATCTTGTAGGTTTTGGTGTTTTGGTGTATCAACTTGTGATTTACCCACTCCTTGCCAAGTATGCTGGGTTAATCAAACCCTTTCGTTCAGCAGCGGTATGTGTGACAACCTTTTAATATCAAAGTACTTATTTAGTACGATGAATCTATTGCACAATACTAAATGCAAGTTTATTTTTTTCAGGTATTATCTATACTTCTGCTTACAACATACCCATTCATGGGTAACCTATATGGTGTGGATCTCAAAGTACTCATCAACATAGCTTCACTTCTAAAGAATATGTTTGCGGAAAGTCTAGCATATTCTTTTGTTGGTTTTTTAAGTGAAATGATACAAATTAGGGGTGTTCATCAGGAGTTCAGCAAACAGCATAGAACACGTCCAATACAAAAAAGTTACAACTCACTACCTACATTAGTAATCATCCTATATGAAGAATTTTATCGTCTTGGTGTATAGGCTGGAAGAGCAATAAAATCTTCCCTTTAAAAATATAAATATGTTGATGAAGGTTTTTGGGCAATCTAGAGAAATCATGTTTGAGCACCACTTGTGCAAATGAAGTAAAATTAAACGTTTAGTATCCCTGGAGAAAACAAGCTCCATGGATAGTGATTTTAATTGACAATTTAAATATTCTAATGCGTCATCTAACATGGAACAGGCTACGATTACCGTTGCATGCAACATTCTACAAAACACAGCAGTGGTATGTATCATTGTCTCGTTGCATTTTCTCTGAGTCATTTTGCTGTGTTCGAACGTTTTTGATGCAAATATGTACAGATACAAGAACAAAGGGGTGTTGCCAATGGTATCTCTGTGACTCTGATGTCAATCTTTAAAGCAGTAGCTCCAGCAGCAGGAGGAATTTTGTAAGTACATTGTTTCTTTTGCTTTGTGAGTAGGAATTGCCCTATAATTTTGCTTGGCCGCAAGTGTGCTCCATAGTTAGATAATCTCTTGCCTTTTTTCAGGTTTTCATGGGCTCAAAAGAACATAACTGGATTGTTCTTACCAGGTAAACACATTGGTCGTCCAAGCCATTCTAATTGCATTTATATTGATACTTTTCTTTAACTTGAATGAAAACAAGCACATATTATCAGAGCATATACTTATTTTATTTATCATCCAATATGCAGGTGATCATATCTTGTTCTTCATGCTGAACATGGTGTCAGTAATCGGGCTCTCACTGACGTTCAAGCCATTTTTCTCCATGACGAGTGTGATGAAATGATGAGCCTGCTGCAGTTATGTACATGTAGCTAGTTAATTAAAATTAGGGGCACTACCACAGATTGCAGCCCTGGGTCAAAAACTGCTTAACTTCATGTATTGTGTCATGGATATTTTTCATATTTTCTTAGTTGTTATCAGATGTGACGTGATATCTTTTTTTAGTGAAAACTCCTAGGCACAAGATGCTTTGGTTTACTATAACTTGTTTTTGGTAACAAGATCGAGAATGTTTTTGTTTATTGTTGATTAGAAGAGTTGCATACGGTACCTTGCACTACAGGAAAATCACAAGGTGTCTAGTGTTTTGACATAGGCCAAGTGTGATTTAGACACGTGGTTCCATGTGGTTGTCCCTGGCGTGGAAATAAACTCGCTTATACCTACGCCATGTGCCTCGAGAAGACGCTTGGCTAGTTGAGCGGGCACATGCCGATCTATGGTTGGCCTTCTCAGCAAAGAAAACTAAGCTGGACACTCAGCTTACAGAGGCGTCACATGCACCCTCCCTTCTAGTCTACTGGCCGTCACAAGCCTTTATGCGCCGAGCACCTGTAGTTTGTTCTCGTGGAAGTGGTTGTTGAGTGCCCATGGAAAGGATCACAGTATACTCCCCCAGAGCGGCTGAGGTAGAGTACTAGCGTATAATTTTTTTTTCACACTTTGTCTACGTATGTCATCATAATAGAACTTATATTCTTTTTGGACCCATGTTTCGGTAACACCAAGATACTTTATGGCATTATTGGAAGCTAGAAAACACATGGCTTAGACTGGTGAGCTTTCATCTACATGAGGTAGTGAACTTACTCCTCCAGAATTAAGTAACATTGTCTCAACGCTTGTCTTGATTCATAAAATAAATTCTTCAGATAGCATGCCTTATGTTATTATTTCTGTCATGATTTTTTTATTGAGACACATAATGCATATTCTCAGTAGGCTGCTTTTGTGATGACCATATCCGAACCACGTGGCAACAAACGAAAGTACTTCACAACAATGCACGAAGCAGCTAGGAAGGATGTGAAGAGGGCATTCAAAGTGTTGCAAGCTCGTTGGGGAATTGTTCGTGGGGCTGCAATGATGTGGGAATGAGAAACTTTAACTGATGACATGTTGTCTTGTTTTGCATAATATGATCGTCGAGGATGAGGGTGATGGTGTAGCTTAAACCAATGATTTTGAAACACCTGGTGAACAAGTTGAAATCCCGGAAGATCAAGATGCAGTTCAGCTAATGAACTGTCTAAAGATGCATCAGAATCTCCAAGATCATCAGGTGCACGCGCAACTACTAAATGATCTGGTAGAGCATATGTGGACTCACAATGAAAATCAAAAAGCAGATTGATTGTGCACTTCAAATAAATTTTATTTAAACAATATTTATGTTCGGTACCAACATTTGTTATTTACGTGTGACATTGATTTGTGTGATCGACGTGCATGGTTCTACATGGATTCGAAAGTCCGGATATGAGATATGTGGATGCAGAGAGCGAAATATGAGGGGCCGTCCGGTTGCATCCGCGGGCGTGCCCGTGCATGTACGTATAGGGAGGGAGGATTTGCCCAGTCCGGCTATAGATGCTCTTAGTTCAGCTTTCATTTTTTCTTACTTTTTAATATTTCTTGAAACAAATGTGAACACAATTTCTTGAAAATGCCAACAATGTTTCAAAATCGTAAAGGAAAATCCAATATTCCTTTTTTGTGTGAGCAATTTTTTCAAAAATATAATTTTGTTATAAACATGTGATTTTTTTCGAAAACTGAACAATTTTAAAAAAATAAATTTATAAACATTTTCTTAATATACCGTGAGCTTTATTCAAATACACACTGTACATTTAAAAAAAAATACGGTGAACTTTTTTTAACTGCACACTGAACAAAATTTCTATACACGATGAACATGTTTTATACACAGCAAACATTGTTTTTCAACGTACGGTGATGGTGAACTTTTTTTAAACATGAATAATTTTTTGAAAATGTGCAAAATTGGAATTTCGAAGTTTCATTCGAATTTGGAATTCCAAAAATTTCAAAAAACTTGAATAAATTTGGAAAACATGAACAATTTTTGTATACATGATGTTTTTCAATTTCAAACATTTTCGAAAATTCAAACCATTTTTTGAATTTATGGAAAACAAAAAAGAAACATAAAAAGCTAAAAATAGAAGAAATAAGAAAAAAAGAAAACAAAAATAAAAACATGAAGAGAACCCAAAAACCTATATAAGAAAAGAAAACAATAAAAAACTAAGGAAACCTTCTAAAGGTTGCCAAAACCGGTTGCTTACTTCAGCGAAGCCACGACGGTTTGATGCTCGCGGTGTCGGGATCTGTCAAACCTGGCATGGATGCCTATGGGCATATCCACCTGCTGGCAAAACTTGCGATCATTTGAAGAATGTCTCAAAAAACACCTTGTTCGTCGTAGCGTGTGCGGGTAGACGAGAAGACCCCGTTTGAGAGCATGTTGTTTCTCAACACACGTCAAATGAGCCTAATTTTTTCATTGACTTGTATGACCAATTCAAAGCACGAGGCCAAGTTGTTTGAATTTTTGATAATTTTAGTATTTTCTCGTGTTTTCTTGCTGAAAAATGACCGATAAATGACTGGGCATGATGCAACTTGCATATGGTGTCGGAAATTATTCAACTGTGACATGAATGCCTACCATTGGCATTCTGACTTGTTGGAAAAAGTTTGTGTCATTTCATGCATGTTCAAAAATAGATCATGTTCAAGTGAAGGGTGTTCGGGTAGGCAAGAAAGGTCCGTATGAGAGTACATTTTTTTCGGCATCCTCAAATGACCCCATTTGTTTTCCATGAGCTTATATGACCAAATAAAGGAACCATGCCAAGTTTTTTAAGTTTTTGATATTTTTTGCATTTTTCTGGAGTTTTCTCGTTGAAAAATGAGCGATAAATGGCCGGACGTGACATAACTTTTATACGGTGTCAGAATTTATTCAAACCTGACATGAATGTCTATCATGTGTGTTTACGAGAGAGAGATTGAA
>CBMN010750468.1:0-12368 GCA_000582825.1 Hordeum pubiflorum | reverse complement strand
CTATACTTGTGGGTCATCAACTGGCTACAAGCGGGTGACATGAATACTAAGTACTTCCATAACAGGGCCTCTCATAGGAAGCGGAAAAATACGGTCAAGGCCCTACGTAAATAGGATGGGTATAAGTGCTTAGTGGATGATGAAATGCGGGAGATGGCTGCGTTGTTCTATGAAAAATTGTTCACATCGGAGGGAACTATGGGTGCTAATGCTTTGTTGGAAAACATAGCTCAGGTTATTTCGGCAGAGATGAATGCAAAGTTGACGGATCCCATATCAGATGATGAGATCGAGCGGGCGCTGTTTCAGATGGGACCTACTAAAGCACCGGGACCCGATGGACTGCCGGCGTTATTTTACCAGCGTCACTGGGCATTGGTGCATGATGATGTATGTCGGGTAGTCCGTGTTTTTTTGAGTGGAGTGGCGACTCCGGAATCCTTCAATGCAACCGTTTTAGTCATGATTCCGAAGGTCAATTCTCCAGAGCTGTTATCTCAGTTTAGACCCATTAGCCTCTGTAACGTGTTGTACAAAATTGCCACAAAGGTTTTAGCTAATAGGCTCAAAGGGATTCTACTAGTTCTTATCTCGGAGGAGCAAAGTGCCTTTGTTCCGGGCGCTTAATTACGGATAATGTATTAGTCGCCTATGAGTGTGTTCATGCCATTAGAACCCAGAAGCGGAAGATGAGTTTGTGTGGAGTTAAGCTTGACATGATGAAAGCATATGATAGGGTTGAATGGGATTTTCTGGAACAAATGTTGACTCGCTTTGGTTTTCACCCATCTTGGACAACCATGATAATGCGATGCATCACTACTGCCAGTTTCTCGGTCAAGCTTAATGGAGGCTTTTCAAAGAGCTTCTTACCGACTCAAGGCCTAAGGCAAGGTGACCCGTTATCCCCGTATCTTTTTTTGTTCTGTGCGGAAGGTTTTTCGGCATTACTAAAGAAGGCTCAACATGATAAGGCCATAAAAGGAGTGTCATTTGGGGGCACTGGCCCTCACGTGGCACACTTGTTATTTGCGGATGATAGCATTGTCTTCTTGGAGGGATCATAGGAGAATATGGAGGCACTAAAGGAGATATTGGTCAAATACGAGAGAGTTTCCGGGCAAAAAGTCAACTTGCAAAAATCTTCCATATCTTTTGGGAGGGGCTGTCAGGACGAGACGAAGACTGAGCTGAAACAAGTTCTAGGGGTGGAGTTCGAAGCTCTTAGTGAACGGTATTTGGGCCTCCCAACACTGGTTGGCCGGTCCAAGGATGGCATTTTCAAGTATGTTACCGAGAGTTCAAAAGGAAAAGTGACAGGCTGGAAAGGGCAAGGCTTATCTAAAGCTGCAAGGGAAGTCCTCGTTAAATCTGGCCTACATGCCACACGGACCTTCACCGTGAGTTGTTTTCATCTCACAAAGAAAATGTGCCGGAACCTGACTTCGATTTGTTCAAAATTCTGGTGGGGTGCAATGAATGGTGAAAGGAAAGTTCATTGGATTTCTTGGGAAAAAATGTGTGCTCCCAAAAGAGAGGGGGGACTCGGCTTCAGAGACCCGAAAGCTTTCAATCAGGCACTGCTGGCAAAGCAAGCATGGAGAATCCTGAATGTTCCTGAGTCTTTGGTGGCAAGGGTGCTCAAAGGTAGGTACTTCCAGTATAATTTGATATTGATGGCCAATTGCCCGACCAATGCATCATTTACATTTAGAAGTGTGTTGCATGGGAGAGACTTGTTGCGGGAAGGCATTGTGTGGCCAATTGAAGACGGCTCCAACGTATTGGTGCACCATGACAATTGGATCCCTAGAAAAGGGAGTCTGAAGCCACTCGGCCAAGTGTTTGTACATGGAATCTCACGGGTGGCTGATTTACTTGAGCCTTCTTGTACATCATGGGCTGTACAAAAGGTTGATATGATGTTCTCCGAGTCTGATGCGGAAGACATAAAACAGATCGCCATTAGGGGACCTGGTTCGGAGGACTACATTGCATGGAATTACACAAAAAATGGAACATTCAGTGTCCGGTCAGCATACCACTTGAGGATGTCTATGAGGAGAGTGAAGACTGGATAGCCAGAATCTTCTAGCTCAGTGCAAAAGCATAAGAGCTATCTAGCTCTGTGAGACACTAATGCACCGGCAAAAGCAAAGATCCACATGTGGCGTTTGATCAGGAATGGGCTGGCTGTGGGTGCGGAGCTTCATCATCGTCATATTAAACCAGGTGTTTTTTTGTGTTGCTTGCGGTAGGGATGAAACAATTCTTCACAGATTTTGGGCTTGTCAACATTCTACTCAGTTCTGGCAAATGATGTGTTCAGAAAAGGGCGTCACGATGGCCACCCCACCGCTTCCGATTGATTCCCAGATCGCATTGTCCCGCTGGTTGCTTGAGTGCTTCTCTAGGGCAAGCGAGGACGAGAAGGAGGCTATGATACATGCATTGTATGGTCTATGGTTGGCATGGAATGAAGCCAAAGATGGAAAAATAATCGCCCCCAAATGAAGTAATGGAAGCTGTGTATGCTCACATGCAGGAATGGCAAAAGATACACGAACCTAAAGAGCGAAGGCATAAGGAGGTTATTGTTCAGAGATGGGTACCGCCAGAGGAGGGGTGGGTCAAGATCAACTACGACGGTGCGGTCAGAAAGTCCAAGGACAGGGGAGGAGGTGGTGCAGTTTTGTGAGATCATAACGGGGCATTCCTGGCAGGGGCATGCTAGGATTTTCAGCACCTGAGCGACCCGGAGACGACTGAGATACTTGTGTATAGAATGGGTGTTCAAATGGCGATGGAGAGGGGATTTCAGAGGGTCCTGCTTGAGCTGGATAGCAAGACTGTATTCCAAATGCTGCAGGAACCGAACAAGAATTTGGCCGCCGTTGGGCCGTGGATTCAGGAGATCAAAGCGATGCTCCACAACAACTTTGTGAGTTTTAGGGTAGAGTGGATACTTGTTTCTGCGAATGTTGCCGCACAAAAATTAGCAAAGGTTGGTGTAGGTGATGAACTTAGTTTGGTTTGGGAAGGGGTTCCCCCGGACTGTGTTTTAGATGTAATTTCAGACGATATTCCTAGCTTTAATAGCTAAATAAAGCGGCAGGGTTAACCCTAAAAAAAGGTACGTTTGCTTTACCTTTTGGGCCAAGAAGGGGAGGGCCTCTTTGTTGTCACATACTCCAAAACCCTAACGGGTGGTATTGCGAGTTTTTTGTGTGAAAAGGAGGATCAATATCTATTATAAAGATTCACAGAAATACAAAAAACCACAAACACAATAATAAATTACATTAAGGTCCATGGACCATCGGACAATCACTGTCGCCGCCAGAACGACGCGTTGATGTCATCGCTTCCATATCAGAGTCGACCTAACCTTGTCGATGATAGTCGAGAAGTCTTTGTGCACGTGTCCTAAGGACCAGTGCCCCGGAGACGAAGTCATCGTCGGTGAACCCTTTAATCAATCTGAAGAACTTGACATCAAATATCGTCGTCGCGTACGCACGATGAGAAACCCTAACCTTGCTACCCTAAGGAGCGGGCAGTAATTTATGTCGGAGCTCCGTCTAATCCGTCCAAGCGGACAAACTTGAGGAGGGTTGGAGCCCGGAAGACTGACCCGAAAAAGAAGAGCCTCAATCCTTCGAGCACCGCACCCATGAGGACTAAAACCCTAACCTATCTACTAGAAATAGCCGAGGCACCTGGATTCCCCTCCCCGCCATCGGCCACCAGAGTGACAGGCACATAGGAGGTGAATCCAAGGGCTCACCATCGGAGATCGAGGGGAAGAAGATTATGCCCTAGCCTCCTTGTGAGAGGGGAAGAGAAAACACTTATTGCGAGGGTTCGATACATAATATTGTCTTTGTTTCCTTTTTCTGCATGGACTACTTGTTTCCTTTTTCTGAGTGCATAATTTCACAAACTTTCTTGAGACTTCAGGAAAATATAAATGTTTTTGTCTAGAAATCAGTTAACATTAAAACAAGAAATTTCGATGATAACTAGAAGACATGGGAAAAGAAGGGAAGTATGGATCAAAGACAATGATAATGCCCTCATCTTGCGGCACTTACCTGGTGATTTCTAACTCTTCGAATGATCATAGTTTGCCCCCTCGATGTTTTGTTTATGTACTTAACATGGTAAAATTTTGGACACATTTTGATGTACTAATGCGGAGATCAATTTGCAGGCAATGTTAGGAATACCTTTCTCTCAAAGAGGATGATAACCCCCGGTCTTTGCAATGTATGAATCTTCTAACTGAAGTAGCCATATCTTCTAGCTTGAACTGACATCTGTCACATACCAAAATTTTCAAATGTGGATGTGAACATATCATTCATATGCATATCATATTATTAGTGCACTTATGGAATTAATTTGACTATTTTAGAAACCCTAAATCATTTAGGGATTTATTTAGGAGTCCATATTTTCGCTGCATTTTAGAATTTTTAGGATTTGAATTGGCATATTTTGAGCCAAATTCAAACCTTAGTTCGAATCTAGCTGAAATAATAATAATTAAAATGGCAAATGGGCCAGCAAACCGACAACTTAGCTAGCTCATTCGAAGAAGCAACCCACGACCCAATCCCCTTAGTCAAACCAGTATGTTACCGCAATATCACGTGAACCATCCAATCTTATGATCGATCAATGACAACATGTGGACCCAACCCCATCTTCTTCATCCTCTCGCCGATTTCTTCGACGCATGACTTAGAGCACGCACGCGGCCATGACCCCACGTCCTGCACACCTCAGAGCTCCAACGGCAACCCCGATCCTGCCTATATATAAGGATGTGTTTGTTTGAGGGATGGGCTAGGGTGGTTGTGGGTATCCCCAACTGGCTAGGGATATCCCTTTCTCTGTTTGGTTGGGTAGGTGGGGTTATCCCATATTTTGTTTGGTTCAAAGAATGAAACATGGTTGAGGATAGCCATTGAAGTGTTTGGTTCGAGGGATAAATGAAGGATAAGGGTTTGATAACCCTTTTTACTTGAGGTGGTGAGATTACCCTCATAATTTGCACTTTTTCAATGGAATGAAGGAAAATATGATATGTACGGTCATAATTTCAGAAGTTTAACTATTTCACTGCAGAGCAAAACAAAACATCAGTACAAACTAAACTTGAACTTCATCACATATAATAGTTCAACCTTCCATATATATATAGTTCAAGTGCATAGATTTTATAGTTCAACACTAGAACCTATAGTTATACAACCCATAGTTCTTGTCTTGGTTGTCAAAAGATCTAATCAATGCAACCAATAATTATTGTCTTGGTTGTCATCAAAAGTACAAGTGAATCATCACATATGCACTCACCATCCTTACGCTTCGGAAAGGTACTCTTCACATACCTAGAAAGCCAAACGTTCTTTTGATCCTCTTATAACACCTTGAATGCCATTTCAAGACGAGGATTGTCGACCAAAATATGCATGGTAATGAGCAAGGTAATCGAAACTGAAACCGGGGAGTACTTTCATGCTCTCCCAAATACCATCTATGGCTGCGTTGTTATCGGTGCTAGCAATCTTCTCTATGGCAATAACAATTCTTTCACTAGATGCCAGCATGGTCGCATGCAACGTGTCTTTTGCAAAAGAATTTGATTTGGCTTTTTTTGGTTTGGGACCGGATGCACCTGCATTGGTTGATTGTGCAACCTCTTCATGCGGGCCAGTGGGTTTCTTGACTGTCTCTGCTTCAAGGTTAACCACTTATGTAGCAAGCCTTTTGCATATTTCCCCGTAGCCATGCTCCCTCTAGCTATATTCACCATCTCCTTATAACGAGTAATAGTCTTGTTAAGGTATTATTCGTCCTCTGAGTGAGCCTTGTAGAAACAAAATAAGTAATTTCAGCAAGTATTTTGACATAAACAAACAATTCTAGCAGGTATTTGAGCATATAGAAAGAATTTCAGCAAGTTTGTGAGTATAAAGAAAGAAGTACAACAAGTTTTTGACTTTATGAAACCATTTCAGCAAGTACTTCCACATAAATAACAATTTCAGCAAGTGTTTGGACTTGTAGATACATTTAGCAAGTATTTGAGCATAAAGAAAGAAGTACAATAAGTATTTCGGCAAGTCATGTTAAGGTATTGTTCGTCCTCTGCGTGAGCCTCTGGCAGCCTCTCTACTAGATGTGTCGTTGCCGCCACACACGGGAGAGAGACGAGAATGGGGGAAAGTGAGGGTTTCGTTCTCTGTTTGGGTCGGGGAGGGTGGGAGGGGTTGGAGTCAATAGCCGAAAATTTATTCACACAAGTGGGGTGGTTGCCGCCACCCACCACTTTTTCACGGCTGACCATAGCCCTGACTTTGGCGAATATTTGGAGTATCTAGTTGCCCCTATCCTTCCTTGCCTCATATCCAAACGGGTGGTAACCACAACAAAAAGGGGTTATCCGTGTCCCTGGGAGGATATCCCTGCAACCAAACACATCCTAAGATCCCCTCGACACCCTCGGCCAAAGCACCCAGTCCACGAGCCCTCACCTCCGCCAAGCTGCTCGGATTTTACCCATAACTATCGCCTTTGTAGCCAGCTCTAGCAACAATTTCCGGCAAGCTCACATAAAACCCATGTTCTATTTATTTCACCTAAGCACTTTAGTGAGCATTTCTGACCACCTGCGTATGTCCAAAGCGACCCGATGCACGGATTCGAGCACACCAAAGCACCGACGCCACCGAGACCACCATATCGGTGAGGTAAGGACAAGTAGAACACCAGACCTTGTCCATTCACTTCGTCATGCTGCCACATGTCTAATAGTCCAATCACCATGACCACAGGACCGTCGGGGTATCACGTGCCCCAGTGAGACCATAGTTATGTCCTCCCATGAGACCACCGTTAAATTGCTGCCATGGCATCCAATTTCAATGCGATGGCGAAACTTTGAAACCAATTCAATTCGAATTGATAATAAGTTTTGATCTATGGTTTGAAATTTTAAAAATATTTTTTTGCTTTGTGTTCCTAAATTTCACAAGTGACCACTAGAACCAAGTTTCAACTTTCCAAATTCAATTTTGTTTGAATTTGAATTGAAACCCTATTTGAATCTGGAATTCAAAACATAATTCCAAACCAAATGAATCTTTTTGTCAATTGATTCAGATGATAATAATACCCTAACCCTTTCGAACCCAAACCCAACCTATCAAGTGTTAATTCAAATATGAATTCAAACGTAGTTTGAACCATCACTTCCAAACTCATTTGAATTTCAACATGATTTTTTTCGTCGATCCAAATGTTAAACCCTAACCATTCCAACTATTTGAATTCATTTAAGGCCATTCAAATTTGAACTCAAAATTCAGATTCGAATATGAACTTCATTTGACCATAACTTACAAACCACACACCCAAATGCAATGATTCTTTTTTGTACATTGAATCATGCATCAAACCTTAACTAGTACTACATCCATTCCTAAAAGTAAGGAGTATTTTGTTTCATTGAGAAATGCATTTTGACCAATAATTGCTCCATAAACACAAGGTTACATGACATGAAATTTGTGTGACTAAACTCGTATTTGAAAGCACTTTGCTATGATAGTGATTTGCATCACATAAATCAAATACTAGAAGACTAATTGTTGATCAAAGTCTTGTCTTAACGAAATGAAATATGCCTTATTCATCGGAATAGAGGGAGTATATTGTTAGTATGTGTTCCTATTTGGTTATTATTGTCGTTCATGATTTTTTTCCTATTGGTTCTTATGGAAGTACTCTTTTAAGTGCAATGCTTCTGACGGGGAAGAGTGCACCTTTGACAAGAACAATGAAGGCAACTTGAACTTTGATCATGACACCCTACTTTGAGTATACATGTAGTATGCCATGTTAGGGCGTGAGTTTTGGACTATACTACTAATATGCTACTGCATACCTAGTAGAATAGCCATATGATCTTACCATGTTCCTTGTCAAAACGTTTTAGTCACATCGCTTAGCTTGCTATGACATAACTGGGTGGGAACACACTAGTTATGAAAGGATGCTATTTATTGCCAAGTTAATTAATGAATCATCTAGATGGAAGTGGTTGCTTTGTTTATGTTGAACGGATCCCGTAGGTCCATTTCTATGGTGAAACTACTGGGATGAGTACATGTAGTATGCCACCCAGGTTAAAAGAGATTATACGAGTTCCAAGTTAAGTAGATTCCATGTGTAACTTCATGTCGTTATGAGATCTATCTTTAATAAGCAAGTTGTCGGAAACCTAGCATGGTAGACCAACAAATGTGAGGTGTATTTAGGTTGGACTGGATCTACCAAGGTGGCATGGGCTACTTCCCCTCTGAAAAGTCTTGTCTCAGTCTTTCCTAGATCTCTACAATCTACACTTGAGTTTAGTGGCAAGAGGGTTGACTGGGTCATGCGAGTTAAGTACACAAACCTCTCTAGAGTGTAAAAATTGATCATGATTAGTTGCCTTATCGTTGATGCACAACTTGAGCAACTTGGCCAAGAGCTGTCAGGAAGTTCTCATCACCTACTTTCCTTAAGTAAAACTTGTTAGGTTGAACATGGGAATATGGCCTCTGTTATTGCAACAATTGATAGAGAACCTCCATTAGGTTTGTGCCAGAAGGTCTAGGATTGTTGTTTTGACAGTTATATTAGAGTAGATCCATTATTATAAAGTTAATATTTTTTTTTCTGCAACGCTAAACCTCCACTTACCCAGGAATGCATGTAGGTGGAATTGTTCTGTTATATTCTTTCATGTGACACTTGCCAATACATTGGTTGTATTGACCCTAGTGGTTGCACGTATCATGTTGCAGGTGACTGTGATGACGGGTGTTGTTTCCGTAGGATCGCGAGTCTCCACTCGACATGGCTTGCCTGTGGTGTAGATGTGACTCTTCCACTATAGTGATACTTTATTTGGACTAGCCTTGGGCTAGAGTTTTTACTAAACTAAGTTATTCTGAATCCTTGCGATGTAATATAATGATGCATTTATGTTGGTATTACATCAGTACAGCATGGTAAGCACGGAGACCTAAACCTTATCAGGTTGATCATTACCATATCCCTCTCTGAAAAAGGCATCCAACTGTCGACCAATTTCAAATCATATCGAAATTTGTACCGCTCATTTGTAGAATTGTTGTATTAGTAAATCACTGGCGGGCGTACGAACCAAATCCGTTGTCTATTTAGTTGGCATAAATATGGTCCTACACAGATAAATATTGTTTTATATGTATGATGTTGCTGGCAATGTTGCTATGACATTGCTGTCAGAGCAATGTTTGCCGTTGAAGGTCAACAATTGTAGCGATTTTTTTCTTTCTCTGCATTTGAATATATTTTACTATTAATTGACTTGCTGGCTCTTGCTATCTATATTAGTGTAATCTTACTACATATTTTCTAATCTACATAGTTCCCTTTTTGCTGGGGACTAATCAACATTGTTGGATCTTGACACTCCAAGCACGGAGCTTTGGACGTGCACTTTTTGGAAGCCAGAAAAAACTCATACATCATATATTTCGGAGCACAAAATATTGTTTAATGTTAGAAATGTATATGGCTATTCATCTTAACAATCAAAGAGGGACCGATCATACTTTTGTTACTCGTTGTTTACAGGGGTGTGCCGGCTAGACATGTTGATAAATTATCATGCATGTAGATGTAGTAGGACAGACAATTAATTAATACTCGCTGCGTCCCGAATTATTTATCTTGGATTTGTTAGATACCGAGGATGTTCTCCAACAACCCTAACGAACACTTATTAGCTGTTTACACTGTATGATCAACACCTTCAAGAAAAAAATAAGCGCACGTATGAAGTATGAAGATGAACATACAACAAGTTCACGTGCGATTCGTTCAACACCATATCCGGTTCTATTCCAAGACTTTGCCGGACGCCACCAGGAAATGAAAGTAACGCGCTTCATGGAAGGTGTTGCCAGGTAGGCTCATGTCATGCTCGGCTAAAGTTTCAATTCATATTCTTCTTAGTATGCTCTATATGATATCTTGTTGGTTCATCGGAAGAGTTCTTTTTTTCGAGAATGCATCGGAAGAGTTCTGACTGCATATACAATTATCCTCGCCTGCTTCTCATAATTAGTGCGAACCATACTCGTGCGTTAGTCGAGAAACACAGCTGTCACACATCAGTTGTGCTAACCAACAGTTGTTGCTGCGTTCCTAAAAGATTTAAGATTGTTCTTTTCATAAATTTCAAATTGCATAAGAATGATTAGCTGCACAACTTGCAAGATCGAGAGCACCTTTAGCTTTGGATTGGCATTATGATGGAATATGATAACTTCAAATTTCTAATTCTTTTCTTGTTATATTTGCACGGGGATTTTCCTTTACAAAATAGATTTCCACCGCGCAGTTCAACAACTGCAAGTGTAACCAAGCAACCTACAATCAATCTCAACGTAAGAGGGTAACCTCAAGACGAGATAGAACAATGGCGGAAGCCATGCAAAAGTTGAGTCTACGGAAGAAACAAGAAGCTCTTAGTCACCCTTTAAGATGGCAACGGACTCAGGAGAGCCATGGATTAGATCCAACAAAGCTTGCATCAGAAAGGACATAGCTCTAGTTCCATTTATTATTCGTGCCCCATTCGTTGGTTACATTTAAACCAACGTCCTGAACAGGATTTACGTCACGTATCACGGGCAGCAGACCACGGTGGCACGCGGGGCCCCGAACTGACCACATGAAGTAATTTCACCCGTCCGCTCCCATGATCCCACGCACAACATTTGCCTCTTGGGCCGCGTGGGTGGATAAAAAAGGAATGCCCTCTCTAAGCTTCTTTTACCACATTGCGTGATCTAAATTAAATTAAATTAAAATAACGGATTTTGTTTTCGATCTCTCGACTATTCTCTATTTAAAAATGTCCCATAAGCGTCAAAACTGTACCATGACTCTGGAGTTAGCCATGTGCCCCACTGAAAATAATTTAACGAGGATGTGGAGATAGTTCTGCAAACATGCAACACAACCAGCACAAAAAATGACAAAAATCGGGGTAAATGAGAAAACAAAAAAATCATTTAAAATAACTCAACAAAATTGAATTTTTTAGGGAACAAACTTAAAAAATAAAAAATAAATATGTTTTTTTATGAAACTTAAATCTATTTTTGAATCTGTCTTCTTATATAAAAAAAGTAGATCTTAAAACAAGAAACACATAGCTAAAGGAAAACTGAGAAATTAAAATGAAATTTAGAAGTACTAAATGTTTTTTTTATTGAAAACTAGGTAAATTTTAAAATGAATAAAAATGTTAAAAAGACAGACACATTATGCATTTTGACAAATGTGAAAGGGACACCTTTTGAATTTTGTTAGATAATCCTGATGGTTATGCATCTTTTAATTCTTGAACCATATTTGACTTTATCATTTTCGGGGCAAAGTTCCAGGTAGGTTCTAGGATTTAGAGAAGATCTGCAGTCGGTTTGCAAACTTTCTGAACATCCTGCAAGCTCGACGGACCTTGCCCTGGAAGTACCGGTCCGGAAGTTCCGGGCAATGCATAATTTGCGTGTCACAGTGCAATCAGGGGCCTCTCCCTCAAATATTGTTATAAGTGTGGGTGCATATTTGTATTTGTACGTGTTGCCACAAAGTCCTCAAGGTACACCCCCTTTCAATGGTGTGGTTGCCCTAACGACTCAAATGAACTATAAAGTTCATCAAACGCTCATAACGTAGAGTTAACGTGGCCCCAGAACAAAAGTGTGACCTGGCGAATTTGACCAATGGGACGGACCTGAATAGAACGGAGCGGGCCTAGTTAGCTGTGCATAAAGTTAGAGGGATGAGGTGAATGGAGGGAGGAAGGAGAGCAAGGAAGAATACAAGGGTTTTTTGGTCTAAAATTCTATAGAAGTATTGCAAAGTTGGAGTGCAATTTCTCTAAATTGCAAAGCTGTAATGGCATTTATCCAAGTCAACATTCAAGTATGCCGCTCTATCCCCTCCCCCCGCTCCCGGGAGCCAACCCTAGCGCCGCTGCCTCCCTTCTCCACCTCCTCTCCCACCCCCCGCCGCCACTAGGGGGCGCGAGCGGGCGAAGCCCGGTTGTCGCCGGCGGTGGTGGGGCCCTTTCGTCTTCCCGCCCGTGGGGCACGTCGTGGGCCGGATCTCGTGGGCGGGGACGCATCGCACGATGCCGGGCATGGCGACGCGACGACGCTCCTGCGCAGGCCGGCGGCGGTGGTGTTGCGTCGGGTGGCGGGCAGCATGGTGGTGGTGCGGGCCGGCGGGTGGCGACGACGGCGGCTGCTTCC
>CBMN010750467.1:0-10218 GCA_000582825.1 Hordeum pubiflorum | reverse complement strand
GGTATTGAACATGTACGTACGTGTGTAGGTCCGGGTTTGTATGATGTACCTGTAGTGTCTCTCTCCCTCATGTATTTACTTGTTTATTCAAACACAAGACACCGGTCGCACCCCTTATACCTATATATGTGCCTGTTGCACGATCAATGAGAATTATCGATGCACAATCCTTTCTTTCCAATCTAACATAGATAATGAAATCCAGTCGATGCACTGCCTCTCGAGTGCGAACAGCATCCCTTTTCCAGAGCATCGACTGCCAGGCATCTGGGGGAGCCACATGATGATCTCGACCGGAATCATCGATCGCCGCTTGTCCGGCGGATCGGTTCCTGAATGCTCCACGTCGCTGGACTTGCACACACTGATCCATGCTCTGCCGGGCTGTATATGCTTGGATTATGTTTCAGACTTTCAGGGCACATGACGCACTGCTTACTACGTACGCCACTGAACCATGTGAAGGGACTGAAGACGAAGGTCAGCTTTCCTGCAACCTTTTCCCTCACCTTTCGTATGTGCTGCGCTCGTAAAGTCAGTCAGCTCCATCAGTCCCATAACCCAAGTGCGTGCTTCCCTGAACGCCTAGCTAAAAGCTACCTGCACTTAGCCCTTCACAGTTTCTGTCTACCCTGGCTACCTAGCTTTTTTAGAAGCAACATACACCACACTACATGCACTGGAAACTGATAAAAAATGCTTTGTTTACTTGCCTTCTATCGACCGAGTGCCCGACAATTAAACCGCGTCGAGACCCCGCCACAGATGTCTGTCTCGGCATCTTTCGTGCATCCTCGGAGCCGGGCCAGTCGAAGAGCGACCTCGCATCGCCAAAGCCCTTCTTACTGGGAACACTCCAAGCGTTTCCCCTATGATCGTCCTGGTTTTGCAGTAAAGCGAAATGCTGTCCTCTCTGAAGAAGGAATGATGCTACCGCATATGCCGTTCACGGGTCGGTGCCTGTCCTTGTTGTCCAACCAGCTTAGTTTTACCTGTATGCAAGATATAATCATCAGCAAGCATTGGCCTCATTTCTTATAAAGATTTAATTCAACCCTCATGTTTTAATGTTTCCCCTTTCTCCTACAGCACTGTTAATTTTACATGGTATGATCACCACAATTAGTTAAATATCTTATCTTTTTAGGTCTTCTGCTCTTTCCATCATCAACTTTGCTTCACTTTTGCCATCACTTTAGAGGAACTGTGTTGAAACTGGCTTTTCACACACAGGGAGCAAAGATCAATCCACTACCACCATGACTAACTGCTGCATCTGCTCATCACCTCTATGGGGATCTGTTTCGGAGCAAGTGCGCTCAAACTGGCTGCACACACAAAGTGCTACGTGGTGACTACCGAGAACTTTGCATTCCTCCCCGGCCACACACGTAATTGGCCAGAAAGTGGAGCATTTCCAAAGGCGGAATCATGTCGCCACTATTTTGTTGTCTGTCCTACGCAATTGGCAACTTCCTTGCGTCGTAAGCTCGCTCCTTTCTTCTCGGTCCAAATCATCGGAAAGGAAGGGAGGAAACATGTCTGGAAAGCTTGCCTCGTCTTTGTGTAGCAGACCGGGGATTCGATGGAAACGACGTCCCGGATCGAAGCGTCGCCCGAAAGGAGGGAGTGTTTCTCAAAGGGGGTTCTAGAAATGTTGGACTTGACTCGATCGATCGTGTCATCCTCCTTTCCTGAAGGTTGGTGATCTGTCTGAATCGCATTAGTTGTCTACACCGTGTGGCCTCAGCTTGGAACCGGACAGGATTTTCCTAGTCAGGTTCACAAGTATGGATAGATGGGTCTGTTTGATCTTTTGGAAAAGCCAGAGCACATAGCTAGACCGATATGATGTACCCGGGAAATATCTAACAAATTAGTCAAGAATTTTCTTCGGTCTCCTGCTTCTGTAAAGTGATACACACATGATTATGCTCTTGGCAAATTTGGAGTTATTTTTTTTGGGACTCGGCGTGGGTGTCAACGGAATTAATTGAAGTCCTCTTTCAAATTACAACAGGATGTAGCCCTACCCTAGATTAAAACAGGCTGATTCCCCAAGTCATCGTGGGACTGAAGGAGCAGAGAGAAGAATCGACAGAAAGGGATAGCCAACCTAGACTCTAGCCAACATCATCATGTCGCAAACATAAGAACCACCAGGGCGCTGTCTATATATATATATATATACATCCACCATCCACATTTCATCAGAAGCACTAGGGCACCGTCTATATGTCAAAATAAATAAATAATAGTATCAGTAGATAATGTTATGAGCATCTGGGTTTGTTTCTTATACACTTGCACTTTCTAGGTTCAGAAACTGTAATAAGTTAAATTGTTCTTATTTAATTTTTTTGTGACGGCGATGTGGTCGAAAACTAGTGGAATCTTTAGCAAATATCCATATATCAGTAACTATATGCCTCCATTGATCCAGTTTACTGACCAGTTTAGCTTTAGCAACATGATAAGATGAAAAGGTCAGGTCAGCAAGTCAGGGGCACAATTGAACGCCAGAGCAGGAAAAAGAGGAGGAGCAGGGGAGAGGAGGGGCCGGGGGAAGAGCATAATGGCGGGGGCAGACTTGAAAGGGGCAGATGGGCCCGAAGTGGGAGGCCCAGGCGAGCCACAACCGAGGGGGGGCAAGAGGACGCCGCGCGCGGGCCCGGCGCTGTCCGCCCGCCCGCCGCCGTGGGCCACGGCAGGCTTTTCTCCCCCTCTGCCACTCACATGAGCCTTGTCTTCGCCGGAACAGCAAGCATCGCGTCAGTCGAGCACGCACGTACGCCACCGCCGGGCCCGCCGCGATTCGGCCCGATCGATCGGCTCCGGCGGTCGGTGAGTTGCGTGGCATCATGGGGCGCATCATTCCGGTTCGTTTTCAAACTGGCTGGAACGGCAGCAGCAGTAATACATGTACAGCACGCATCATTGCATTTCGACTAGGAGGTGCTGGCTGGAATTGATGCTTTGATGCAGTGGCAATCGGTCGCGTGAAGCTTCATCTGTCTAGGACCTGTTGTTGCATGGCCTATAATGTTCGATGCTTTGCCCCCCGCGGAAAAAAAAAGTTTGATGCTTTGTCTCGCTATAATGTGGCTATAGTGATTTGAGCAGAGTGCCGCTACATGGTGTTCATGTATGATTGTCTGATAAAGTTGCAAAATGATGGGCTATATATAGCCCGGCTGGCTATAACCACGCTGTAACTGTTTGACCACGATTTCATTATTTGACGTAGCCCACTATATAAAACTATGGAGAGTGCCCGGTGCGTTGACATGCATGCACGTGCGACTGTAGTTTTGTCTCGATAGAACATACTCCCGCCAACTATGATAACGAGGTGCTAAACTTGGAGTCGTCATATCTCTGACCGTCATATGAGGTATGGAGGTTGCGGCCGCTGTGCGCAAAGTCGTTATAGTGTCACCTCCATATCCTTTCTTTCACGTTCAGTTTTTTTTTTTTTGGCATCAACTCAAATATCTATACACTTAATTTGAGGGCGGAGAGCCGCAACTCGACGCCAATCGGGTCCTTGGGCTCTGGCGAGGGCTTGATGGTGATGACGACATTTATCGGGGCGAGGGGGGGTGATGGGGATGACGTTCCCCTCCTTCACCTGGGCGAGGGGGTGGATCCCCGCGACCGCCTCCAACGTTAAGAGGAATGTTGGATTCCATGCGGCTGCCAGATCTGCCACCATCGTGGGAGGAGGATCCGACGGCTGCCACTGCTAGTGCTTTTTGTGGAGAGTTCACGGCGGTGCGCGGCGTCTGGTATGGGAGGTTCGACAGCGCCACAAATTGCATCCAATAGGTTGTGTTCCTGCGTTGTGGCATTGTTACGGACGGTGAATGAGATGGGAGGGGAGGAAGCAACTAGGTTTTGGTAATGGGGCCGCCTCAACCCTGGGATTTCATTGTCGTGGATGAAGTGACGAAAATGGTTAAGGAGGCAGCTAGGCATTGGTGATGTGGATGGCTCGTCGCCGAGATTTTATTACCAGGGATGAAGCCGCGTAGTCACCCAAACGGCCACCTTAGGGAGGGGGGGGGTGGATGTGGAAGTTAGTAATGGACGAGTGGTTACAGGTCATGTCGCTCCACTCACAGATAATTAATCAGAACGTTGAGATGCATGTATGGGTTACACGTTGCTTCAAACTCGTATGGAGTGAGGTTCATACGGGCCTCCTCAGCCTCCAAATATGGACGATACGACGTCGTTTCTGAAGTGAGCTCCACAAATTATGCCAATCGACCCCATATGACGACTCTGCTAGAGTGTCATTTTGGCCAAAAATCGCCGTATCAACAGTTATTATGAAGATGGGGTCATATGACGACTATACTAGAGTTGCTTTTACAATATGCACAACTATTTTTCAGGGTCAGGGGCGGTACTGTTTAATTATACTCAATCACTAGTTGCATTCATGGAGTTTATTCCACACTCGCATTCTTCAGGTCTGAGTCATAAAATGCTTGAGCTTGACCTTGAAAAGCTAGCCTTTCCTTCCCAAAGTAATAAAAGAAAAACACGCTTAACATTATTCGCCGGAATAAAATACTCCAGCTTGGCGTTGTTTGGTAAAAGGAATTTCAGAAAGCAAAGCATCGTCCCGGTGAATTTTGGTTGGCGCGCACGGCTGGTAGGTTGGCGACTTGCCAATACACGGCCACTGGCCAGGCAGCCGCTGGACCACAGCCATTCACCTTTTCCCAGTATCGCAGTCGACTGTGAATCTCTTTGTGACGACGATGGCCGGCGTTTAACCATGGGCTTCTTTTTAACCTACCAAGGAGGCCAAATTGACCGGAAAACTCTTATATTACACGTAAAACAATAATATTTGACGCCATTAGTTTGCCAGGGTGAACTAGTGGATGCTCCTGACCGGCCGGGGTCGAACGAGTGATGATGCACGTTTGACATCAAGATGGTCTCATTTTCGATGCGTGTAGACTGTAGTAGGGCGGGAGATATTAGTTTGCGGTGGTGTGACCGGTGAAGGAAACGGTCTATACACACGCAGTATGCGCGTACGTTGCTTTCTTCTTGTCTTCTCCGGCAGCGGTGGCGGTGGCGGTGGCGGTGGGGAATCCCATGGATGGGCCGGTGAGGGACAATGACGATGACCCTCACTCAGTTCCTGCTCCCTCTTTCCTCCCGATCTGGACCACCCCACCCTGTGCATGCGCAACAGTTGCTGCGTGCACGCTCGCGTGCCCACCCATCAAATGACCCCAATGCCCCCACCCCTTCCTCTTCTTCTCGTTTATTCTTTTATCTACAGATGACGATCCTAAATTACCACTCTAGTAATGACCAAGGTTGTGATGCGTACTCTACTAGATTCAGTTTGCTGATAATTGGACTTTGGCGATCGATGTATATATTGCTCTTCGAATTAGACGGGAATTCGTTTTACCTTCTCTTGATCTCTTCTCTATAGTTTTGCAAGCTCATCTCCATCACAGGTGACAAACTTAGCTCGGTTTCTTGGCTCCTTTGGCGCCGGGGCCGGGGCCAGGCTGGCGACGGCATGCGTGGCCGATGGCTGGTGGTTAAGGACAAGCATGGCGTGGTCCTGCATGCACCCATGGGCGTGCATGTGAGGCCGTACGTGCGTGGAGCCATGGCGGGACGCTCAAATTTGTTCCGTGTGAGTAGGTACTCCTCAGTTAAGCATCGTCCATGATCCATGCATCTCTCTTCAGGTAGGTGGCCGTGGCTGGGTCTAGGCGTGTAGCCGTGCAGCAGCTGGGGCTGGGGCTGGGGCTGGTAGGTAGCGGAAGGTAATCAGATCCAGAAATCATGGGCCTCACGTACAGTCCTAGTCGTGGCCATCCTACCTAGCGGCTACACGCATGTGACAAGCGAGCGTGCATCGCTCTGGCTGCCTTGTGGCACGGTCGAGTCGACAATCATGCATGGCAGGCTACAGCCATGCTCACTCAAGTTTAACCTAATCCGTCGCACGCACACACTGCTCTGGCACTGGCACTGGGACTTGGGACTAGGATAGGAGCTAGGGACATACATATGTGTACCATTAATGGAGCTACTAAAAGAATCAAGCTAGCCCTAGCCGGCTCACTATAGACGAAGACCTCTAGGTTGGTGTTTGGATAGACATAGTAGTAGGAGTAATTAATTTAGGTGTCTATTTACGGATGCAAGTCGGAGGGGACACGATGAAGAAGCCCTTAAAAAAATGGCAGGCAGGTGGTAGAGCCAGTCCAAAGCAGAGTGTGCAGTAGAAGTATATATCATGCACGTATGGTGTGTCCGTACAGCTGCGTAGGGCCGGTGCACGTAGTACTCCCTAGTGTAAAAAAACGTCTTATATTATCTGACGGAGGAAGTACTCCCTCCGTTTCTAAATATAAGTTTTTTTAGATATTCTATTACGGACTACATACGGAGCAAAATAAACGAATCTACACTTTAAAGTATGTCTATATACATTCGTATGTAGTTGATAGTGAAATCTCTAAACAGAATTATATTTAGGAACGGAGGGAATAGTACGTAGTTGTAGTTGTGTACAAGTTTGTGACGGGAGCAAGGAGGAGGACAGATGAGTAATTTCGCGGCTAGGCCGGACCAGCGCGACACCAGCATCTCGGCGGTGGGCCCGACGTGTCTCCCGGGCCCACCCCCTGTCCCTCTCCCTCGCTCTCACGTACAAAGTGTGAGCTGAGCTTTGCCAGTTGCCAGCCAGAGAGAGGAGAGTGGAGCTGTGCTTGCCTAGCTAATTATGGTCGGGTCGGGGCGTACGATGCTTTTCAGCTAGCCTCAGGCTTGTACCAGAGCAATCTCCTGCCCTGTAGCTCTCAACTTCGGCACCCACCCCCCTCCTCTCTCTCTCTCTTTCTCTCTCTCTCTCTTGAGCTCTCTCTTGGTTCCATGATGCCATGGCCAATTCGCCATGGTGTTATAAAGCCCCTCCCCTCTCCTAGCTAGCCACCATCTACTGCCCTACTAGCTCACATAGCTGCCATGCGGATGGAAATTCCCCAGCAGAGCTAGAATAGGGAAGCAATTCGACTCCTCATGGATCGATGCCAGTGATTGGCTAGAGAAAGGCAGAGAGCTTTCAGGAAGCTAGTGGAGGATTCCAAAGGGATCGCATTGATCGATCTCTCTCCGTCACCGGCGCTCAGGTCGATGGATCAGTGCGATCCCTCTGGAATTCTCCGCTTGCCTCCGCCTCCCTCCATCTCTTCGGTTTCCTGGAGGTAATCAAACAGAGATAGATCTACAAGAATCACAAGGTAACATCTAGTTCAATTTTTTTACCGGCTGCTCACGGTTGAGGCACATGCCTGCTGCTTATTTCCCCCCTTTGGTTTATGGGATGGAAAGGGGTTAGAGGTTCGGTCCTTTTATTTGGGATTTATCGATCGGCGCGTGGTGATTTTGCATTAGTTTGGGGGAATCTGTGGACTTGAGTGTTGATGAATTGATGTTGTTAGAAACGGAAGTCTTTTTTTGCAGGGTAGAAACGGGAGTAACTTAATTGGTGGTCTGATGAGGATGATTCCATCAGCCTATTTTTTTGGGGGACGAACATCAGCCAGCTTCTTTTGTTTTCTCTATATAATTGGTTCATCTCAGTTCTACAATTTGCTTTAGAAAAAGCTTCTGCAATGAGTCAGTCTAGGGGAAATTTGTCCTGAACATGTAGCTAGCCCAAGACCCAGGTGTGTGAATGCATACAACCAAAGCTAGCTAGGAGTAGCAAAAAAGAGACGGAAAAACGAGTAAGACTTGTTTGTGACTGAAAAACTGCTATGATACTATTGGTGTTAATTTCAGGCTTGATTTTTTTAGGCATCAAGTGCATGTTTTTAATACCGTCAAATATATAGAAATGTAACATGCAAGTTAAAGAATAACGGCGCATCTTGATTTCGTATAAACTTTACTCAAAATGATAACGATTGCTTTATGGCATATTCTCTTTCATTTTGTTCCTAGATTTATTTATTAGGAGATGATCCGGGCCACTAGTATGCATGTATTTCCGGAGTGGGAATTCTAGACATATGGTTATAAGTGGTTGGCTCCGGAAATTATGACATCTCAAATGTTCCATTCCTTTATATAAGGCACTACTTCGCAGAGTGAATGTTGAATATGTTGTCATCGGCAGGTAAAGAAATTGAATATCGCTGTAACGTGTTGATTCTCGATGTGCCTGGAAATTGTATGTTATGTTTTTGTTTTATTTTGTAGTAGGAGTATTTGGTTGTGTGCATTCTTGAGGTCTAAATAGTACTATTGACTTCTTCTTGAAGAAACGAATGTGTTTTATTACTGAATTCCCCACATAACATTAATTTCTCTTTCTGAACCTAGCTAGAAATCAAAGTTCTTTCCTCATTTGCTCTACACATACAACTGTAACTAAGCAAAACAAGGTAATAAATGGTGGGTGCCAAAAAAACCATAGCAAGCGACCCAAAGCAAGTCATGGCGACTGATTTGTGTACATGCAAGATATCATGTGTATGTTTAGACACCTTTTTTTTTAAACATCGAGCTTCCTGAACTATCTACCAAAGATAGGTTCTCTATCTATGCAATTATCTGTTTCGTTCAATTAAGTTGCTTTAATGCTATTATGAACCACTTGGTTAAAAAAACCTGATGCGTGCCACATGTGTGGCACGAACACATGGCAACTTTGAAATTTTTTGGTGGCAAGTTTAGTGACACAAGGATGACAAATTTAGTTATCAAGCATGGCAACTTCCTGTTTGGATGGCAAGTTTCAGTTTTTCTTTTTGGTTAGTATTTTCTTTTCTGATGGCAACTTTAGTTCTAAAAATCATCAGGACCGAAGTGCTTCGTGCCACACGTGTGACACTTATCACTTGGGTTAAAAAATTGCTGGATGGGAAGGGAAAATTCCCTTCCTTTTTTAACGGCTGCCCAAATTTTGGGATGAGAAGGGTTAATTCTTGTCTTGAGTGCAAATATTGCGGACCAAAAGTCAGTGTAAATTTTGTATCGACAACACTTCATTAATTTTAGGAAGGGTTAATTTAGTATTCAATTTTGCGGGGACATGTGGTATTTTTGCATTAGTTACTTTAGAGAAACCTTGGCATGAATTTTGAGTTGGGGTGGTAATAGTTAGAAAAAAATTAGTATTTTTTCGGTAATGATTGCATAAGCTTCTATTGTATTTACTTTAATCTATTGGTTCATCACAACTTCACCAAATAATTCTGGACAAACTGATTCAAAACATGTAGCCTAAGTATGCCTGCTTACAGTGTATCAAAGGCAGTAGGGTATCATCGCAAAAAAAAGATGCTATGATATTCGCATGAGTGTTAATTACCTCTTTTAAGACATCAAATGCTTGTTTGGATTAATGGAAAATACCCAAGAGGATAAGAAATTAAAGGGTAATGTATCATGATACAACAAATTAACGAATAAAGGAGCATCTTGATTTTGCATAAACTTTATCCAAAAAGATAACGATTGCTTTGTTGCACATTCTTATCTTTCCTTCCTAAATTTATTAGGAGACAGTCAAATCCTAGTAGTTTAATTAATGACCACAAAATCTTGATATGGCATCAGTCAGTCCTGAAATTATGACGGCACACATGCATCGTTCCCTTTGTACTACGAGAGATGCTTCAGAAACCCCGATCACACATTTCAGATGCTGTCAAGTGTCAATATCGAGGAATGAAGTTGAATCCCGCTACCGCGTGCCTATAAATGCTCGTTGCACATGACAACTGGTTGCCATGTTTTCTTGCAAGAACTGTATGTACATAGTGGCTATTTTAAAAGAAGCATCTTGCAACTGCTCGCACATATGCCTGCAAATTTGTCCATGCTTGCATCTTTCTCTTTCAGAATCTTGCAACTGATCACACATTTCAGAAGCCCGTGCGGCGGCGGCGGCGGCGGCGGGGCTTTCCATTTGCTCCCTCTCGCGAGGTCAGGGCAGCGCGGGGGCGCCCGGTCTTGGAGTGGAGCTGGGAAGCGGCGGGCGCGGCGAGCTGGCGTCGGGGAGCGCGGCGGGCGCGACGAGCTGGCGTCGGGGAGCGCGGCGACTGCGGCGAGCTGGCGCCATAGGGCGCGGCGGGCATGGCGCGTAGGTGCGGGCGCCGGGGCTCGTCCTGGGCGCTGCGCGCTAGCTGTGAGCGCGCCGGCGTGCTACGATGGTGC
>CBMN010750464.1:0-11292 GCA_000582825.1 Hordeum pubiflorum | reverse complement strand
AAGTGGTAATAAAATGATGGTAAAACATCCAAGAATGATAATATAACCAGTGGATCTCGATGACTCATATTGAGTTCAAGATTTCAAGTGATGACGGATGCGAGTTTGGATGTGGTGAAGACTGTGGACTGGATGATCGGTGTTTTGCAGCAGTCTCGGCTATCAGGGCGACAACATAGCGGGACTTCTTCTTGGTGGTGCTCTTTGGGCAGAAAGTCTTGACTTCCGGGGTGAAGACTCTAGGTCTGAACTTCACTGGTTGTATCTGGCAATGACGGATCTCTATTCGTCTCCTTGTTGAAGGCATTGCCTGGAGTCTAGTCAAACTTTCTTCAGGGTGAAAACCCATGATCTATGATCAGGCGACAACGGTGTTGGTGCACAGTTTCCTTTTTGAAGGCGTCGTTCTTGGAGAACCTTTTTTGCAGTCCGGGTGTGGCCTCTCGTGGTGGTAGTTCCTGCTGCTTTGTTGACCAGTTCGACAATTTTTCTCTTTTTTTTGGCCGTGTGCATCCTTGATGTCTCGACTAGCTCCTGACATTATGTTGTTGCAGAGGCCGGGAGTAATTGATATCCACTTGACATTGATATATTCCCATTATCTAAAAAAAATAGTAAGAAAAAAGACACATGCATAGACTTAATTTTAATTGGTCGTCAGTTCAGTACGCTTCTCACACATCTCTCCTCTCTCTTCCTCTCAAACAAATCCATGGACTTTTTTTGATCTTATACAATTTAAATCACTCATATATTTAAAATATAAATTTGTTTGTGAAATAATTTATATATTTGAACTTCTGACGTCAAGACCTTTAGAACTACATCAATCTTGGATACGTTCCAAACACGTTTAAATTTTAATGTTTCACATTTCATATATGAAACAAACAGAAAATATGAAACAAACCTTTTTTCACTACAAATATCTGAAACAAACTTAATTTTCACTAGAAATATGTGAAACCAACCTATTTCACTAGAAATATATTTAATCAAATAAGCTGAAATGTGAACTTGTGAAATAGATGTGTGAAAATGCCAGTGGAAAGTCCAGTGTGACTTCTGAAAATGAAAAAAAATACTAAATTGAAATGTTAACTTGTGGAACTGATTAATTGAGAATGTGTAAAAGTTTATTTATTTTTAATTGTGAAATATGTTATTTAAAAAATGTGGAACCGAAATAGATGTGTTTTTTGTGAAACAAGTAGTGAAAAGTGAAACATGGGTTTTGGAAATAAAATTATTATAATACTGAATGTCAACTTGTCAAACTGATTATTTGAAAAATATGTAACCGTTTATTACAAAATAGTGAATTACGTTATTTCAAAATTGTGAAATTTAAATAGATGTGTTTTCTGTGAAACAAGTAGTGAAAAGTGAAATGTGCGTTCTGACAATAAAAATAATTTGAAACTGAAATGTTAGCTTGTGAAATTGATTATTTAAAAATGTGTAACCGTTTATTTCGAAAGTGTAAAATATGTAGTTTTAAAAATATGGAATATAAATAGATGTGATTTTTGTGAACAAGCGAGTGAAAAATGAAATGTGAGTTCTGAAAATGAAAAAAATATGAAACTAAAATGTCATTATGTGAAATTGATTATTTGTAAATGTGTAAAAGTTCATTTTAGAAGAGCGAAATATGTTTTCCTCAGTGCACAATTTGAAATATATGTGATTTATGGGAAATATGTTTCATGAGTTTTGAACCGGTTTAAACCATGTCCAAGATCCGTCTTGTTTTGAAGGTCTTTGCGACATGAGTTTAAATATGTAAAAGGTTTTCAAATCGGAAGTTTGGTTTAAGATATATAAATGATTTTAAGTTAGTAAGGGGAAAATAAACGAATGAATTAGTTTAGGAGAGAAGAGAGAGAATGGGAAGCACATGCATGCAAGCCGACTAAAAGTTGTTTTTGATGAGACCCATGTACTGTATTTACAGATGTATTTCCAAAGTAAAACACATGCTTTTCCGAATGAACAGTCCCGCACGCATCTTAAAATCAGAACATGGGACTATGGATCTGCTGCTACATGGCCTTAACGCACAATTTTTTGTTTTGTTTAGTGGGCTTCCATTGGACAAGATAAAAAAAAATAAGTGGGCTTTATACCATTGAGAACCCACCATCCTTTTCCCTTCTCTCATGACCGTCATGTCCATTGCCGCCGTCGGTCCTGTGACCGGTGCCAACTGACCGACGCATCCTATCCTAACTGAATGCTGTTGCAGAAGAAAGAATTGGATGCTTGCGTTGCTCCAGCCATGTAAGGCATCACCTGACGAGTCCCCGGGAGTGAGGAAGATACAACATTCCATGCACCATGGGCGGCATGCATGGGTTCAACCTGAAGAAGAAAAGAATCAAGCCTAGGCCTTTGGGCCACTATGGAAACAAAGTCATTTGATAGATCACCTGCACAGTGAGTTGGAGAATGTGCTTTTACGCCTGTCCGTTCAAACAATAAGGGCATCTAAAATTGCGACAATGGAGACAGATTACCTGGAGGCGATGAATCTCTGGAACTCTCGCCATAGTAGTCCTTCTGTTGTGGCACCAATAGTATTAGAAATTGGAGAGCTAGCTTCATCTTTTGTTTTCTTTTTGTATTTAACATGTATACAGGTCGGCCTTGTGCTAAGCATGTTTGCGCTTGGTGATGGTTACGGAAAGCCTTCTGGCCGATGATGCCAGGAGCCCTTTTGTTGAATAAAGCTCCCAAGTTTGAATTAAAAAAAAACCACGACCTGCAAATTTTATCCCGCATCCATCCACGGAAAGGGAGACCAGTCCGCGGACACGGATGCGGAAGGCTGCCATCCAACACTATGCGCATACGTCTCAACCCACATTTAAATTAACCGACAAAATTCATGCAAACCGGTCGATATTCATTAAAGTTCAAATAAAAAATTAGCATAAATCATTCATTCATACATAGCATGTAAATTAAGTCCAGTACAACAATGTCTCAAATTCGAGTAGATTAACCGGATGTCGCCCACACATACTCCCCCTTCAGCTTCATACAACAATGTGTGTATGTAAATGGCCGCCCCTCTGTGTCTTGTGGTACATCACGGCAGCGCATACGGGTTACATAATGTGTAGACCAACATTGAATGGACGAATCAATTAACAAGTTGAGCAAGAGGAAGCTAAACCCAGCTGGCGAACCTTGTTACAAAACTTGGTGATGCTGATGTGGATAGCGTACCAGCGATACAATAACGACATCACGTTGCGTTCTTAGATATGTACATGTCGTAGGGCGCAATGTACTTTAATGCGTGAAACGATTCATGCACTTGCTGTCAGAATGTCTCCCCTTTGCTCTGCATATGACCTGTTTACAATCACAAATTGCTTTTGTGCATGAGAAGTTATAGTCGCTAGTCGGCGTTCCGGTTCAGTAGATAGAAAAGGACGAGTTGCAGCTGACAGCATGCACGGCTATCCACAGCACTCAAGATAACTGTTATTACAGTAGAAAACAAACAGTCTTCAGTCACAAATCATCTTCAGGAGGTAACTGCACAAGGTTAGCATTATTCAGCTCAAGCCTCAAACCATCATCTTGGAAATCATTCCACATCTTGTGATTGAAAATAAGTTATATACCTGATCTTCTCAGCGTGGCATCAATTTTGTTCCTGCTAAAAAAAGCCAAAATAAAGATACTTCAAAACAGGATCGCATGGAAACCAACATAAAAGAGCTGAAGAATATATTTGAATTACCTTATTCATGATTCCCTTTGGTGCGGCAAAGATCAAAGGCAGGCACTAGATATCCTTGCACCTGACAACAAACTTCAAACAAAGTAAACCAACGTGAGCAGCCACTAAGCAAGCTCAATGGTCTCATTTCGCAGTGAAATCAGAATCACTTGGACAGATTGTCACTATCTGACCTCATCATACAGTAATAATTATAATCACAATAACAGTTCACTCTTCCCATCATAATAATTATAATCGCGTTGCACAGTTTAACCTAGCAGTATCCTCATCAACCATAAAACAAGAAATAAACCCCATGCTTCACAACTTAATCCACTTGGGACTACTGTTGTAAGCACTGACTCTCAAGTTATTGTTTTTTTGAGAAATATCGAATAAATACTTCAGACGGTGTACTTCAGAAGGTTGAAGAGAACACTTCTGACTTAACACTAAGAATCTGTCTTGAACTTGAAATCATCGAATCCCCATATACCAAATCCTCTATTTTGAGCTTGCCAGGAGTACAGCAATTTTCAAAAGTAAAAAACAAAGAACAGAAATTCAAAATTGCCATACCCTAACAAATAATGTCCAGGAGACGGACATGAGGATACAGCTGACCACTAACAACAAGAGTACATTGTGTGAGTTAATTAGGCCCCAAGATATAGAAAAGGCATCATACTCAGCAGGATTCAAATCATCCATCTGTCTGCGGTTACATGATTCCGTGGTTTACAAACATACTAGAATAGGCTGTTTACAAAACAGGACGTCTTATATATAATAACATCATGGAACATTTCCACCTCATTCAATCCATACAATATGTTATGCTGCGATACATAAAATACTTTTACAGGTAGCTAATAATAGAACCAAAAACTAGTGTACATTGTAATAGTACACCAACTAGTACCGCTTACACTCCTAGTCACGCATCATTAATAAAATACAGCTCTTGAGCCGTTCAACTGCACACGAAGCAGCCGACTCTTCATGCTGCGTCGTTGGGAGTCTTCTTCATGAGGCGAGCCCAAGTTATAGCCACCCATACATAAACCTCGTCATACAGCTTGTCAATGATCTGGAAGTAGGCAATAGCCCAGGTTCTCCTCAGTAACATGGTGCAAAACACCGTCCAAAGTCCGACCGCAAATCCTATGCTCATCCCAAGGTAGAGATACACGATATGATCTGCATCTTCATGGTGGACACTTTGTTCTCCATCAGTAGTAGTACTAGTAGAGCAGTTATTGGAAAGAGGGTGACCGCAGAGACCGGGGTTGCCGATGTAGATATCAATCTGGTTGTCAAGAGTTTGCAGCTGCGGTCCAGATGGTATCGGGCCTGATAAGTTGTTGTATGACAAGTTCAAGTAGCTCAGATAGGTTAGAGCCGACAAACCCGACGGGATTTCACCAGAAAACTTGTTGTTGGATAGGTCGAGGGACTGCAACTGCTTCAGATCACCAATCTTGTTGACAACTTCTGTAATGTACTCCATGAGCACCATGGCAACCGATCCATGAACCCCCCAATACTCACATTAATGTTGTTATCATCAAAGTTCAGCACTTTCAAATTGCACAAATTTTCTAAGTTGCTTGGTATCAAGCCCGCAAGATCATTTGCACTAAAATCTATTACTTCAAGGGACGTCATGTTTGCCAATTGTTCAGGAATAGGTCCATGCCACTCGCAATGGGAGAGGCGAAGCTCCTTCAGGCTTGTGAGATCCCAGAAGAACCAGTTATGCTCTAGTGTTGCGTCAAATGAGTTGGATGATAGATCAAGGACTTGGAGATGTGTGAGATTTGATTTTGAAGTAGCAGACACTGTGCTGGTAAGGCCGCAATCTACTAAGTGAAGCACTTTTAGAGAAGAAAGCCCGTTAACCATGTGAACCCAATCCCGCACAGCACGGAGGTCCACTCCGCTCAAGTCAACATAACTCAACAGCGATAGACGTGACAACCATGCAAGATCCACTGTGTGTAGATCATTGGTATGCCCACTAACATCATGGTATTTCGAATTTGAGAGATTAGCGAGTTGGGAAGGTATTTTCCCGACGAAACCTGACGACGAGAGGTTGAGATACCTTAGCTTCTGCAGAGAGCCCATGAACACAGGTATGCTTGCACCATTGAAGTAATTGGAGCTCAGATCAAGATACCTCAACCGGTGCAAAGCAGCCAAAGAGGAGCTCATCTCATCTTTGGACAAGCTCAGTCTGCTGACGTAGTCTTGCTGCGGGGTGCGGAGATCGAGCTTGATGACATGACCTGTTCTGCTGCTGCACCGGACTCCCACCCACTGACAGCAATCTTCACCATGCCATGAGGAGAGACGGCCAGCAGGGTCTAGAAGGCTCGCCTTGAAGGACAGAAGCGCATCGCGCTCCCTGATGATGCAGGTTCCAGTCCAACCTGATATCCCTGCTTGAGCACGGGAATCAGACAGTACTACAAGGAAAATCAACAGGCAGAGTATTGTGGCAGCACCTTGGGCGAGATGCCCAAGCTTGGCAGCCATATTGGTCGGACGAGGGATGGAACAGCTACCGGAAGGGAATGGCAATGGAATGACCAGAGAGATTAGCTAATCCCACAATATATGGTACTCCCTCTGTCCCATAATGCAAGACGATTTTTGGCACTAGTGTAGTGACAAAAAACGTCTTATATTATGGGACAGAGGGAGTATATGATATGCTATTCCAAGTCTTGGTCTTGGCATGCACAGTTTGACTATTCTTATTCAGAAGTAGTGGTTGGTGGAATTTCTTAGGATTAGGAAACTCAACCATACATGGATGAGCATGGGACCAGAGCTCCTCCGTTCTATCAAAGACTCGTTAAGTGAACATGTCGCCTTGTCGACTTGAGCCTTCCCCTGTTCCGTGTTCTATTTCTGAGATAAGAAGTGGATCAGTAGTAAGTGTATGATTTTATTTAGTGAGCCATGTGATCAGAAATCCACAAAAGAAGAGTCCTTTAGACACAGCAAAAAAGGAACCACACTCAAAGTCCAAATAGTACCATCCTAATTCAACAGGTTGAAACATCCTAGTGGCAGGAATAGTGCCATCCTAATTTGATTTGACCGTCACCACTCAAGAATTATCTAAATCAAAAGAGACCCCATCACTCCACAGTTTAGCTCTCTGACTATCAACTAACTAACTGCAAGGTTGACACTTAACAGCCAACCATTTACCAATTTTCAGCAGCATTTACCAGGTCAATACCTCACACAAACACACACCAGGTCTTCAGAGTCTGAACTCTGAACCCAAGTAGAAAAGAAATCACACCACAGGAAAAAGCCCCTATCGAACAAACTTTTCTGAAACTTTTCAGCTGGAGTGTGACCTTGCACTAAACCGTTATGTAGAGACCATCAGATCTCAGTCAACAGGTTGAAAGATGCTTGCGGTTGTAATAGCTCCATCCTAATTCGATTTGTTTGTCACTCCATCGCATCATTACTCTGAAACTATCTAAAATGAAAGAAACCCCATCACTGCACAACTCAGCACTCCGAATCTACTGCAGGGTTCAGTGGACACGCCAGTTCTTCAGAATCTGAACCCGAGTATCACCGCGAGTTACCACGCTTGGCATCACTTCCCATCTGTTATTCAAGAAAGATTTCGCTCACCTGATTCCGGCAACCGCCGCCGCCGCCGCCACCGTGGGAGAAGAGGCGGTAGGCGAGCCGAGACTTCTCAACCGAGTGGCGCATCCCGGGCTTGGCTTGCGGCGGAGATGGCGGAAGGCGGATGCATAAGCTACATCGGCATCGCCCATCGGGCTTTATTTTCTGTAACAGACAGATTACACACGCAGACGGCCCATCGAGCGCTCTGGCGCGTGAGATAGTTGGAGTCCTCCAGTCCAAGCCCATCACTGGACGTGACTGACTACTGGTCCTACACAGGGCCGGTCCTGACACATCAGTGGCCCTGGTGCAAGCTCACATAGTGGGCCTTTGTACATAGTAGTCCCACACAATCCCGTTTGTTGAACAAATTAGAACACACTAGCAAAACTGTGGTACCAGAAAAACATAATTGTGTATGAAGGCAAATTAGACATTTAGTCATTTTCATATAGCCTACGAAAACTAACCCATAGGAAGTTGTATCAATTTTTTTCGGCTCAACGTTGTACATAACACGTAAACCTTTTTTTACCCAACGCGTGATGAATTAAATAAAATCATAAAATGACCTCCACGTATCCCCTAAAAACAACTCTATGCAAGCGACGGTTCGTTTTGTTCGTTATTTCCGGATCTATTCGGATTTTATTGAACATTTGATAAAATTTCATTGATATTTTTTTCAAATTCCTGAATATATTTTGAATACACGATCATGTTTTAAAAATCTCGAACCTTTTTTAATCTCATGAACATTTTGTTCATAATCATGAATTATTCTGTAATAGGCGAACAATTTTAAATCACGAACATTTTATGATTTCTCAAACTTTTTTAAATTCACGAACATTTTATGATTTGTCAATTTTAAAAAAACTCGTTTTTTTTTAATTTGTATTTTTTTTGAAATTCTGAATTAATTTAAGGAAGGACAACAAAGACGGAAATAAGAAAAGAAAAAGCAAAAACCTATTTTGTTCAAATTCGTAAATATATTTTGAATACACGATCATGTTTTAAAAATCGTGAACCTTGAATCTCATGAACATTTTGTTCATAATTGTGATTTTTTTTTGTAGTAAGCGAACAATTTTAAAATCACAAACATTTTATGATTTCCTGAACATTTTTTTTAATTCACAAACATTTTATGATTTGTCATTTTTTTTCAAAACTGGTAATTTTTTAAAATTTGTATTTTTTTGTAAATTCCGAATTAATTTAAATAAAAAAAACAAAGACAGAAATAAGAAAAGAAAAAGCAAAAAACGAAATAAAAAAAAACCCAGGGAAGGTCACAACTCGCACATGGGCTGAGTCATGAACATGTGGAGGGAGGATAAGAGGCGCTTGCTATATCTATATCTATACCTATTAATAAAGCAGGGTGATATTCTTGGTTTCGTCCCGCTTAGGTGATTTTTATATTTAATCTATACCTACTATTAAAGTAAGGTAATATTCTTGGTTTCGTCCCGTTTAGGTGATTTTATATTGATTCTACATTACGTGAGGTGGGACTAAACGATAAGCCGTGAGCGGTGCTTCCTTTGTTAATTTTTTTTGTAAGCCGTCGCCCGCTAAGTAATTACGTACCGCTGGGATAGCTAGCTAGCTAATTACATTGTTTTTTCGCCTTGAAAAATAATATACGTGTGCAGGATTCGATCGCTGGTCCCAGAAAAAGGGACGGCCACACCATGACGGGCTAGCCAACAAATCAATAAAAAATATGTATGTCATGGGCACTGAACCCACGAGCTGAAACTTGTTTCGAGAACAACCAAATAAGCTAGCTGCTACATCTCAACAATTTGAAGTTTTCTTAATTTTGTTCATACGTAGTAGTGCATATGTCTAGGCCAGAATTTCTTATGCGAACCTTGAATGGGCTTATGTGAATTTGGGTTTGTCTTTTAACTAATAGTACCACCTCGCTTAATTACATCAAAACTCATCGACTTATATACATCAGTCAGTTGCAAGATTCAACAGAGTCAAGCCATCAAAAAAGACGTCGTGGAAAACTAGCCAAAGAAAAGTCACCTATATGCATATAGGAGAAACGTCCGGAGAGGGAGCGAGGGCAAGGCCAGGAAAACATGTGGTTGATCTAATCACATGGAGAGAAATGCCTAAAAGGGCACACCACCGAAACGGGGACTAGGCGGGAAGTTATGCACGTATCACAATGGTCGATACAAAACCGAAATAGTGGTCGTGGAGAAGATGGGATCTTGAGCCATGTTTATTGGGCAAGGGGCAAGTCATTATTTTTCATTATTTACGGGTGGCGTGGTGGGTAATTGTTGTCAACTTTGAGGGTAATTTGGATAACGGTGAACGGACAGAAGCACTCCGTGCTTTGTTATTAGGTAAAGCTTTATTTTTTCAGTCAATGAAGCTATAGATTTTTTGAAAAGTCAAGCTGGACCTCTCTCTATATATACGTAGAACTGTCTTGCGCCTGAGCAAATATGTACACAAAATTATTTGCATTTAGACAAAATTGTCTTTATAAATTTGGTCATAGTTTGACTTTAGAACAATCTATAGGCATTGCATTGTGGAATGAAGCGAGTATTATATTAACTCTGGCTTTGCATCAAATACTCTCTATTTTGGTCGTGTCCCTTCTCAGATATCAAAGATTAAACTCTTGCAAGTTCGTAGTAAAAGAAATAAAAAGAAAAGATTAGAGATATGACATGCAAATCAATCGACGAAAACCGAAATCAACACATGAGACACAGGATTTTAACATGGAAAATCCCTTCAGCACGAGGGAAAAAAACACGTGTGCCAACCAGCGAACTTCACTATATCGAAAGAGATTACAAACATCAGAGATTTACAACTGATCAACTTCTTCCGTGTGACGGCTTACAAGTAATATATATAACACATGTGGCCTAGGTCAATACTGATCCATACCTACGTGCCCTTGCGATTCTCTGTGGGATTCAACTACTTTGCGAACCGCGAGGCAATCGAGCGGTCGAGCAGGGGTTGGCTGGTGTGTGTCCCCGCACCTGCATGCCCTTACGATTTTCCATGAAACATCACCATTGTCAGGTACAACCAGATCATGTCAAACCTATAGCTTTTTCAGAACTCAAGATTCTATGCTCAAGAGCACCACCAACTTAAGTCATCCTGTACCATCATCACTAGAACAAAAATGCATGTAGAGACGCATGATTTGTAGGTTAGAGCGGTGTTATTTCATCTCTCCTGGATTGTAGGGTCGTTTTCGTAAAGCACCTTTGAAGTGTCTTCTCACGGACCTTCTCGAGTGACATTGAGACGCTTGCCAAGCGTCTCAACATGATATGCGACGATTTATAGAGACGCTCAATTTCGTGTCTACACATGTTTAGACGTTCTGTTAGACACACCTTAAACCATGTCTCTAATCATACTTGACACGTTTTGTAGAGATGTTATGTACGTGTACACAAAGGTGCCGTTCGGCACTCTACTATAAAATTTGAATTTGGTTAAAAATTGTTGTAAGTAGAGTTTGCTTCATGCACACATGGTCGACAATTTCTAGAATCTACAACCACCATTTCATATGTAACTTGTAAGAGCATCTCTAGTAGACCCCATATAAGTGGTCAAACCTGTAAATTTTTTGCGTTTTATAGTTTTGGTCGAAAAAAGTGTCCAGAACAAAAACCGTAAAAGTGGTCCAACCCGTAAAAATTTTAGGGGGCACCGAAAACCCACACCCGAAACCCTTATGTTTAAAGGTTGGAAGGCCGAACTGTGGGGGTCCTGTATACCGGTCAAACCTCATCGGAGCAAACACACCGCCGCGGAGTTTGCCAGAATCCGCCCTAAACTCGTCGGAATTCATCACCGCACACCGGAAAAGG
>CBMN010750463.1:0-10158 GCA_000582825.1 Hordeum pubiflorum | reverse complement strand
CCCGCCGGGCGCCGCCTGCGCGGGGGGCGGGGCGCCGCCGCCAGGGTCGCCCTTCCCGGCTGACATCGGCTCCGGCCCGGGGCGGCGCGATGCGAGGAGGAGGAGCGCGAGGCTGCGATGCGAGGAGGAGGAGCGCGATGCGGACGGGAACGAGATGAGGCAGAGGAAAATTACATGGGCTGGCCTGTCTGTGGGCTGACATGTATATATATATTTTTTCCATCTAAATCTTGGGTATTCCTGTGAATACAGGGGCATACCCCCAGCGCCGCCACTGGCTAGAGATGCTCTAAGCTAGTTCATGCATACATACATCCATACATATGAAATACGCGCGAGAGTGAGAGAGAGAGCGGAAGAGGAAGGGAGACGACGGGAGAGAAAGAGTGAGAGAGAGCGTAAGTTAATAAGCACGATGTGACGATTCGCAGGGGCCATATCAGCAGCGTTTGGTAGCAAGGAAATGTTGCAAGTAGATAGAATAAATAATAAAATAAGTTGCTTCGAAAAGAAAAGAGTGATGCCTAAACAGTGTTTACCTTGGAAGTAAACGCTGCTGCAAAGCATACTACCTGCGTGTGCGGCCGTCCAAACGATGTTAGTGTTTTATGTAGCAGCGTTTACCCACCAGTGCATGTTGCTACTATTTACCAAATTCTGATTAGCTGTTTATTAAGGGCCACTTTTTGCCTTTTACAATCCAATTAATATGAAACATTGGTTTTAGTTTTATCAACATAGTAGTTCAAAACTTCATAATTTTTTATGGGATATTAAACAAACAACAAAATTATGCCGAGAAATAGTTTTAGTATGTTGAAAGTGTTGACGATCATATGTTAGCGACAGATTATGTAGACGTAATATGCACAATTTAACGTTACATAACTAATTACGAACTTATTTGAGGTTGATCATAAATAAAAAGGACACTTACAATATATATGATAATAATATTTTTAGCAGGGTTTGCTGCGTTGTGAACGCGGCTAACTTGGGCACTAGCTGCATTTCCAGCCAGTTGGACGTTGCTGATGTTGTTTCAGCATTTTAGTTTTTTAAAATTGTCTTCTGCCTTCCAATTTGTATAAGCAGATAGTTTAAGTATATACTTAACTGTTTGTTAAAATAATATAAGGAAAAACATTTTTTGTGAAAGTTTCAAAGGCAGGCACACGCGGAATTTTGGTGTCTAGATTTGGTTTATTAACTGATCCACAAGAGAGACCGATGTTCGCAATGTTGATCATAGGAGAACAACTAATTCTATAGATGTAATATGCATCATAATTTTTTTGCATATATCCAATTATGAATTTATTTGAGAATAATTTTAAATAGAAAAGACCAATTATGGATATATAATTGAGCAGCATTTATACTGAGCAAACGCTGCTAAAGCTAACACTTGCGGCGCATTTACATAGGCAATCTTTAATTTTTTTTCTTTTTTCTTTGTGTTTATAACTTGTATGAAGAAATAGTTTCCGTGTGTACTATAAAACTAAAACGCAAAAAAATATATGATAAGGATTAATAAATATTCAATATAAATTACACATTATAATCTTAGCCGCGGCCAACGAAGTACCGAACGCTGCCAATACAGAGACTACCTGCGTGTTTGGCAGAAACGAACGTTGCTACTTCTTTATGGCTGGTACCCTAGGATTATGCACCACATTAGCAGCGTCTCCTGATTTCGAACGCTGCTAGAAGTTATGGTTCTGCGACGCGTGGCTTGTGGGCGAACGAAGTCCAGACAAACGCTCAGCAAAGAAGCGCCATCGCGGACATAACATAACCGCCCCTTATATTGCCTGTCGGGCAGTCACATTCGTCAAATTTAAACTCTTAAACCGATGCAATCCATGCACATGAATCATATAACACAAAATTATTATAGCTCAATAGTTCAACAATGGCAATAAAGCAAAATAAATTAATCATAGTACAACAATCCAGCCATGTCAAAATGAAATTCAAGTCCGAACCATGTTGTCCAACGTGATGGATCACTTGTCGGACGTCATACATGCCGCCTGTTGTTCCACGGCCTCCATCCGTTTTGCATCCGCTGCTACCACCGCCGCTTTCACCGTCTCGTACTCCCTACGTTCGTTGATCTCATTCTTCTTTTCCTCAAGTCATCTGCTTCCTCGTTCAAGAGGCTTGCGTCGTCTAACATTATCCTTGAATCCTCCGTGTCTCAAGCAAGTTGCAACCTCTCCTTCTCAAGCTCCAGTGATCCAAAAGTCCGGGCCTTCTCGAGCTCTCATTTGAGTCGCACCTCTCTCTTCTCTCTTCTCCCTCTCAATTTCCAACTATTTTCTCTCAGTTTGCAACTAGATCTTCACCCTCTCTCAGTCCCAAACCATCCTTTCCTTTTTCAACTCAAACATGAGCTTGTACACTTCTCTTTCTTGTTCTCCTTTGCGGAAAAAAAATGCCCGTACATATGGTGAATTTTTTTGTCGCCGCAGCGTCATGGGTGGCCCTCCCCTTCTCCCACTTTTCCCCATCAGTTGCCGGTTATTCACTGAGACGGTGGCTTTTTTAGTCTCCTTTACAACCTCCCCCTCTTAGTCATCCAGCCCAAGTGATTTGTGGGAGCTTGAGCTAACATTCTTCCTCTTCTTGGCCTTGAGATCTTTCACAAGTTGTGTCCACTTTGGTTTACCATCCAATAGCGCCCAACAATGGGAAAAATCGAATGGCTTCTCCCCCGTTGTCCATACACAGTGGTCATCACCCCCGTCTAGTAAACAATAAGTATAATAATGAGAATGGAATAAAAAAAGCAATTAAAATGATGTTAAATGAAATAATTCAACTTATGTGAGTTTACATATCCGTCCCATTTTGATTGTGGGCAATCACTTGTGCATAATAGCTGACATACTTGTTCACGTTCTCTTGAATGATGGACCATCCATGTTGAAGAGAAGCTCCGCACATTCCATGCATTCATGATAACTAGAGGTTGGGGTCCGCCACGGGCCGCTTGAGAGAAATTTCTGTGTGCGTTTCTCCATCTTAAAGAAAAAAGAAAAAAAACTTATCTTTATCTCAAAATTAAAAACCTTTCGCGCATCACGTGGAGATCACATCCATCTCAAAAATAAAAAAAGTCTATAAAAAATTTCTCAAAAAGAAAAAGGGGAAAGGTCTCACTTCCATCTTTCAAAAATAATCTCCAAAAAAGTCAGAAACTTTCTTACCGCGGCCATCCAGCATGCGCTACGTGGCATAGCTGGTTGGCCACCCTTTCACTCCGCCTTATAATGGGTTTAATGCTTCCAAATCTTCTCTCAATACTTGATGCCATTTTGCTCCGTTTACATATAGGGTACATGTTTGTGACCAACCAAGCTTTAGCTAATAAGATATCCTCAAATGTTGTGAATGCCAAACCTCTTGGGTATCTTTGCCTTTCTTTTCTTGTTAGTGTGCAATGTTTCGCCAATTTTGAACGTAGGATAATTTGGATCTCCCAAGTCATAGTCCATTTGGGTTGGTTCTTGATTCTCATTAATCATGTTTGACATGATATTGTCCTAAAATTATCGTGATTGCAAATAAACTAATGGCATATGCAACAGATTGATGCAATGGCATATCCAGCTAATTCATTCAATAACATATGCAACGTATTGATCGGAAAGGAGCAAAAAATGTATTGTGTCCTGCAACGACATTCCGTCAAATAGGATGTGGGTAGACCGGGCATCGACGCTGCCCGTTCTTTCCGCTTCCATTGGAGCTGCGGCGTGTCGCACACATCATCCTCCGCCGCCTGCATTGGCGGAAAACAGTCTGCTCATCACCCGACCGTCGGATCATCGTCGTTCACGGGCGGGGCGGGCGGCGCCTTCCTTTTCGACGATAGGATGGACGGGGTTGGGGGAGACGTAGGGGACACATCCTCCTAGAGGTCCACAACATCGTTGGCCGGAACTCCTTGTGCCGCCACTTCCCTCTTGCGCTACTTACTTCGCCGCTCCCTCCGGAAGACGTTCTCTGGCTTGCAGGTCGACACCATGGACGGGAGCCCCACAAACAACGCCGAGGCAACATCCGTGGGGGTGGTGGGTGACGGGGGTACCTGACGACGGCATCTAGGGCGGCCGATGGGGGTGGTCGGCGTGGATGGGGAGCAAGGATGGATGACAGAGACAACTCATACATGAAAATTGGAGGACAGGCGCGAGAGGAGGACGATGAATTTGATTGACTTGACCATTTTGGTGAAATTTGAGATGGGTCCCGCCTGTCGACGTGACGGACATGTCCGTACCTTTTTATATCCACCGCAGATATGTGTTGAATAAAAAAAAGAATACGAGGATTACCGGTATAACAAATTTGTCTGTATTAAGATTTTGTGACCAATCATTGACGGGACGATCCTATATTAGGGCGTTGAGGGAGCCCGGCTATAGATGCCTCCTCTGCCTTTTTCCCTCGCCGCGCTTCTTCCCTTTCCCTCCTCTTTCTTTTCGCTCCCGTGGCCGATGACGAACTGAGAGGAGCGCCGCCGCCAGGTCACCCAACCACCCCCCTCAAGGCGATGAGGGGGGGTCAAGCGACTCATGACGGCTGTTGTCGTGCTTGCGCTCGGTTTTTTGCTTGCGAGTTTTCTCGATGTGGGTGGGGTCTTCGGTTCCAATCGTGGTGATCCTTCTCCAGCGTTATTTGGCCGAAAGGTACGGCTTTTCCTCACCCGTTTGATCTCGATCTTGTTTCTCTTGTTTCTCTTACATTGTCGGCATGACGATTGTTCCAGGCGTTGGAAGCTGGAGGTGCATCGGCATGGTTTCCCTCTCCGGAGGCGGCGCTGAAGCGTGGCGTCGGCGCTTCCAGCGTCCGTTCTTCCGCGCCACCGGAAGCAGGGTCGCCTGCTCCGCCGCATGGTTTCTACAGCTCTTCCATTGCACAACGGTCCAAGGTTTGCTTTCGTTGCCAGATTTGAGTTGGGCTATGATAATCCCCCTTTCCTAATGTTGACGAAGGGGGTCCTCACGTACTGATGCAGGGGGAGATGGCGGATGAAGGGGATGAAAGGCTTGCACTTGAACTTCAGGCGAAGGGCAGAAAGGCATGCTCTTTTTGTATTTCAAAGTTTCCAGATTACTTTGCTCTATGTCGGTGCTCCTCGGATCTCTTCACACACACTTGCTGCAGGCCATCGAAGCAGAGAGTGGTGGTGCGTCACCACCACCACCACCACCGAACCCATCAGAGGAGAGAGTGACCAAAAAAGTTTTAACTATAATCGGTAAGCCCTCCCGCAATCTTCGAAGCACAATCTCCTTGTTGTGTTCACTGGCACTACCTTGATATAACACCATTCAGTTCAGAGCTTATGAAGCAGCAGCAACCCTCCTCTCTGTGACATTCTTGACAGTGCAGTGCAATTCACGCATCCAACTGATAGCTTTCGTAATTTTATTCGCATTCCTCATTCCATTTAGGCAAAGATAAGCTTACAGTTATTACAAGTTCAGAGCTTTTGTATCTGAAGTGCAAATCAGATATAAGGCAATACATGATCTAGAAATGCTATGTTTCTCATCAAAATTTCAAATTAGGAGACACAATGAAGGTTATCACATATGTGCAGTATATGTAGTCCAAAAGCTGTAACCATGTGATTAAGTATAACATTAATTAACTTTAGCTTACTGTATGCTTTTGTCTAATGATTCTGATCTGAAAGAGCGGACACCACCCATTTGGCCGTTTCCAGTTGGATGAATTTTCCTTAATTTCAATGCTTTGAAATCGCTCATGTGATGTATCAGCAAACGATATACTCCTTGCAGTATAAATTATAAGGACATTGACATGGTTGGTACTTGGTAGCATTTTTAGAAGACTTCTATGGTGTTTGTTTTATTTCCACTGTAGCTTGTCATTGGACTTGAATGCAAGTACACATTGATTTCATATCTTTGCATGAACATATATGTGCTAACTGAACTTACTATTGATACCTCCGCTATTATTGGACATCTTCTTTTCTCTATGATTTGGGATTTTGTTTATTGATGGCAATGAGATCCAAGATGGAACAAATTCTAGGCCGTTGTTGTATTCATAGATAAAGTTTTTATTTACCTTTCAATTTGGTTTCAGTTACTGATGGTTCACACATTGTGATGTCATGTGGTTGGTAACCGATCCATGCGGCCACGAGTGGTTGGGATCCACCCCCTAACTAATATGATTCCTTCATATTATGTATCATGACGTGTTCAATACTTGGGTTAGTGATCATTACGGTCCAATTGGAGATGCGAACAATCAACAATTGCCTATTGCTTATTAAAAGGTTCCTCAAAGTTGTCCTAGATTAGAATAGATGTGGGGACACTAGGATTTCCGTGGCCAGTGTATTGACCATTGGGTGGGGGATATAATCGGTTTTAGAAAAACAATGGGAGGATTGCGTGTCCAGCATAACAAAAAGGTTTCATAGGTAATATATCTTTCTACAAGAACGAAAATGGTTGATGTCCATTTTCCCTAGAAGTATTTGTAGAAAATCAAGCCACCTTTGAAAATCAGGATCTTTTGTGGTTAGGTTTTGTTTTTGACCAAATAAGGATTGACCAAGAGAGGATGGCAAGGAGACAGAAGATCTCAAGTATGTAAACATTTTATGTGGCGATCATACAATACTAGTTAGATTAATTTTCAATTTTAGGCAAATGAAAATATGTATCATTGTCTGATGAGAAAAACAAGCTGGAAACTTTCCAACTGTACTTTTATACTTTTGTGTTGGTGTACCCATTGTAAATGTGAATCCAACTTTTGTCCATTTTTTCTTACTTAGGTTCTGCAATTGATGCAAGCCTAATATATGTGCATGGTTGTCCATCGGATGCATCTAATATCTGCAAGTAGTTGTAATAGTGCTGTCGGTCTGAATTATTAGAAGCGAGTTGTTTAATATCTCACATTCTGTGTGGCCTTCTCTGCATGTCTTTATGTATCCTATATGCATATGCATAACATTGTCATTTATTAAGAAATATGTTGTTTATTGAAATATGCAGAGCTTATAGCCGTTTGGCATGACATGTTTCTGAAAGTACTCTTGTTCTTTTCATGGTTAATTTCGTTTCCTTGGTTTCTATCACCTATATTAACGCAATCAGTTCTTCAGATGTACAATACAATCCTTCTCTCTCTGATATTCTTAGTAATACTGAAGAGACATTCAAATATATTGCATGTATGCTCTTCATTTGATTTATGCGCAGCAAAGTGCGCCTTCCTTCTAGTATGTATTATCATGGCTAACCTGTGATTTCATTTCAGGCTGTGTTCTCAGTGTAATCGTACCCTGCAACCCAATCATCATATTCTGGAGCACTAGAAGTAGCATGGCATCGACCGTAGCTTTCTGCACCATGACTGATTTTGTCTCATCTTCACTGAGTACTGGATCTTGGCTAGTGTTTGCGCTAGTACAGCTAAATGGGAGAGACGGAAGCATACTTGGACTGGAGGCAGTCCTAGCTAATGCTGTTGGCCTTACTCTTCTGGCTGCATTTATCACCGTGAAGCTAACGGCAGAATATGGAATGAGTGACATGGTAATTTAATACAGTCATACTCTTTTGTTTAATGTTGTAGTATGTCATTTTTAGCCTTTTCTTGCATGCATGCTGATGAATTGTCTGCGACTGTAGGTGTGTAGGGGATCACTGTTTGGATTTGCCATTGTCATTGGCGTGTGCGTGTGCTCCGTTATTTTTGTACCAGTCAAGAGAGACACGCTCGCGGCAAATCAGATATCTATTCTTGCCGGTGTCCTGCAGGTCATCTCCCAGCTGATACCCTTCCGCAGTGTGGTATGTGCCTTAATGTCCGAGTTTTTCTGCATTAAACCGATTTTGCAGTCCATTTGGAAGATGATACACAGAAGTTTTTATTAGTCTGATCTGATGGGTGTCTTTCCATTACAATACATTACAGTGGGTACTCTACCATTCCCCCGCCCGTCCATCAGCCGTTAGGATTCTGAACATGAGGTCGCTGCTGGTGTATTCAAGGGCGTCCAGCTTCATGATTCTGCTGTATTGGGCGATGTATGCGACACTTACATACCAACACACGGCATTTGAGGTAAAAACAAGAAGAAAACTCCTCTTTCGGTTCGTCAAGGATCTGTGATTGCCTACCTTTCTTCTAATTTATATATACGTATACTCTGTCGTCCGGTTTCATCAGGTTGCCAACATCACCAGCACCGTTCTCGGCTTTGTGACACTGTGGCTTCATCTGGTGTATGCGCTCTGGCCGACTGAAGAGGACCAGGATCATGGCAGGTGATGAGGAATCCCAGCAATGCAGCAGTTTTTTTGATCGGTGACGCGAATATGTCAGAACTACTGAACTACTGAACTAGTCTAGCAATGCGACTGTTCTTCACTTACATGTGTTGGTTGTGTTAACCGGAGGAGAAGGACGTTGTCCACTGATGAAGAGGGGCGGTGTGATCTTGCTGCTGCTGCTAAGATCATTACATTTTGGGAGATTTTTGCTCATAGGCGACGCAGGTCTAGGAATTATTGCGGTATCTTCGTTGTTTGGTGCTACTGTAAGGAAAGATTTAAGAAGCTGTGGGAGATTTTGAACCTTCATGGTCCGTCATGGACATGCCTGGTCGAATACCTATCTTGCTACTAGTCGTGTGTGTTCTCTTATACGGAGTATCTGTTCTGCCTTAATGCCTTACTGGACGCTGCCGCCTGCCCCGCCTCGTCGGGGTCCGGCTTGTCGCCGACGCCCTCCGCGTGTCCGCCCTTCTGTGCTCAACCACCGTCCTCTAGCACCGCGCCGCCGCCAAGCCAATTGGTCACGGCCGCCGGTATCCTCTCCCCCCACCACTTGCCTCACCTCTGTCTCCTCGCTGACCTAACCTGAGCTTTCTTTTCATCCTTGCACCGCCACCGCCGCCGCCCCGTGCAGCGGAGGGAAGTGCAGATTGGGCGATTGGATTTTCTTTTCCTGTTGAGTCCCCTCCCTGCCATGGTTGGATGTGCAGCTCAGGGAGGTGGAGATTGGGCCATTGGGATCGGATCGTTTCTGCATATTTGCTTCTGTTGAGAGCTTCTGCTCCAACTGAGCATTTTTTTTTAACTTTTTATTTATATATTATACACTATTTCTCTTTGTAATGTTTCTGCATTTTTTATCACTGAACATTTAGCCGCAAAAATAAATAAATCACTGAACACTTACCTTTTTTTGCACGTACAATGCACAACGCGGGCGCACCAACGGATTTCTAGGTGGGTAGGAACAAATGGATTCATAACATCTGTTTTAGGGACTAGTTCTTTTATCAGTTTCCTACTTTAGTGCATGCTTCGGATTTCTCAAAGTTTTAACATGTGGCATGTAGAAAATGTTGGATCGGTTGAAAATTCTAACCGATGGATTTCACTTGGCTCAAGATAGATTGGTTGCTGCATTCTAACATGCTAATTGCTTATAGATGGGTTGCAGAATGCTTTCACCAGCAAGTAGAAACTGTTTAATCCTTGTACATGTGGCATGTATGTGGGAATATTGTGGGCGCAGGAGATAATCAGTCGCTATTACCAATGATCTTTCTTTGTGTTTTCCAACTTTTGTCTCTTGGATTAAAAGTTATACACTACTAGCGAAAACCTTATACACATAAGCTTATCAGTAGCGCTCTTTAAAAGGAGGCGCTACTGCTAATTATCAGTAGCGCGTGGACGGCAAGGGCGCTACTGCTATCGACATAGCAGTAGCGCGTCGACTATAAAACGCGCTACTACTATAATTGCCACACCATTGCCGACCGGCTAGGTGTAGTAGTAGCGCCGCTCCCAGAAACGCGCTACTGCTATCAACATAGCAGTAGCGCGTTGACCCGTCTACTGCTATCCCCCACCGTCTCCCTCTCTCCATTCGATCCCGTCTCCCTCTCATCACTCTCTCCCCCGACCGCCGCCGTCGCCATCGCCTCGGCGCCGCCACCGTCGCGCCCCCTCACTCGCCGTCGCGCCCCTTCCCTCGCCTTCGCCTACCCCCGAGCCCCGACCCGGACACCACCACGCCCCTCCCTCCGCAGGTAGCCACCACTCCCTCCTTCCTCCCTCTTCCCTCTCC
>CBMN010750452.1:0-10218 GCA_000582825.1 Hordeum pubiflorum | reverse complement strand
ATAGATACGTTGAAGACGTATCATGAAGATCGGGGAGGATTGGTCGTTGAGCGACACCGCCGTTGCTGTCGGCAAGGGCAAGGGCAGGGCTTCCAGACAGGATTGGTCGAGGCGACTGAAGCCGAGCGGCTCCTCCGTGGGCGCCAGGCGACGGCTGGATTGGGTTGTCGCACCCCCGCTGAAAGGATTCCGATGACGACTCTAACAATGACTATGGCACATACAACGATGGAGGTGTTACCGGCCATCCCGACCATGCATACGAGGTCATCGTCCATGACAAATTAGTTTTTTTTATGTTTTCGTTCGGTTTATGTAAATTATATTGAAGATATGCATGGATCATTGAACCCCCTCGTGTTTGCATGCTATTTGTTTGTCTAGTCTAAATTTTGTTTGTATCGTGGACTGGATGTATGGGGCAAGTGTTGGATGGCCAACTCCGTATCGGTTTCCAGGGCGCCTCCGCACACAAATACTACGTTCAATCGTTTTTGGGGGCTGGCGTTTGAGATGCCTTAATCACGGTACTCATGTCCTCGTTCCCATCGGATCTACACAATGGAAAATAGTATATTTATGAAAGTCTTTCCCCCACATTGCAGTTTGCAATAAAACGCCAATGATAGTTTCGGGCGTGTGAGAAACTGCTCCGTAGAGCGAGAGTGCTGACACCAAGATCTGCATCCGAAAGGAGATCCGAAGCCGCCGCCTACTAGTGTGGTGAACCAGGACTTCGGCATTATCCGATGAGAGGAGGAGAGCATGTGCAATAAGCGGAGATGGAGAGGAGCAAAGATGAGAGGATGTGCGGTGTGATGTGAACGACACTGAAGCCGTGCTTAAAGAGGCGCGATAAGGCGAACGGACGAGAAGTCGGTTTCAATGCGGCGCACCATACGGAGTAGGCTTATGGGCCGCCACGTCGACCTTGAAGCGGCGCCCTCGCTCATCCATTCGCGTCGCTCTAACAGACATCAATGCCATGGAATCCCACCTGCTCTGGAGTGGCACTGACCGGCATGAATTTGCAGCAATCGTTTTGCGTAAAGAGGTTTTTTCAGGCAGAGAAGTTTTTTGGTGGGACCAGGGTGACGGACACGTGCGTGGTTGTGGTCCGGGTGCCTGCAAAAGCTTCACCGGTTTACGTCTGGTTTGCAGGATTTCGGAGAACCGGACGCGCCCGCGAACTGATGGGGTACTGCTTCGGCTCGTTGTTGTGGAGCCCGTTACGACGGAGGAGAGGGCGGCCAAGGAGGCAACGTGTAGGGAGTGGTGCAACTCTGTGTGTCGGGCGGCGTTCACGAAGTTCGACGTCGTGCCGACCTGGGTTCTCGTGGACCACGTCCTCATGGAGGCCTGGGCCGGTACCGATCAGTGACCATCGCAGAGAGGTTCGTGTGGTGACAGGGCCGCCTCGAGAGGGAGCTCGTGAAGATCGGGGAGGATTGGTCGCTAAGCGACACCGCCGTCGCTGCAGGCAAGGACAAGGGCATGGCTCCCCGAACAAGATCGACTGAAGCCGAGCTGTCCCTCCACGAGCGCCAGGCGAATAAAGCCGAGCTGTCCCTCCACGAGCGCCAAGCGACGGCCGGGCAGGGATTCTGCACCCCCGCTGGAAGGATTCCCACGACGACTCTGACAATGACTACGACACATATAGCGACGGAAGCGTCGCCGGCCAGCCCAACCAGGCATACGAGGTCATCATCCACGACAAATTAGTTTGTTTTTTATGTTTTAGATGAAAGGACGAAATATGGTACGGTTTATGTAAATTATATCAAAGATGTCAGTTTGCATGAATTTCCACGTGTTTGCATGAATTTTGTTTGCCTAATCTAAATTTTGTTTGTATTGTGGACGGATGTTTGGGGCAGGTGCTGGATGGCCGACTTCGTATCGGTCTTTGTCTGCGGAAAAGTACTATGTTCGTTTTGGGGTCGGCGTTTGAGATGCCCTAATCACGGTACTCATGTCTTGTCTTCAACTGCATCGGATCTACACAATGGAAATGAATATTTGTGAACTTCGTTTCCCCGGATTGTTGTGTAAAATAAAACGCCAACGATAGTTTCGTGGTTAAGGTAGCTCAAATGGGCACGTGTTTCACTTTGACCCTGCCGTCAGAAAATCTAACAGTTTTTTACCCAAAACCATCACATTTGGGGCTAGGGTAATAACTTGATACCACATTTGAATCCGGGCACAAAAAACCACCGAAAATGCATCTAATTAAATCTGTAACGCGGAGCACCGATAGTCTGATAAGCTTACAAAAACAGCGAAACTGACAAGTTGGGCCCGCATGTCGTGATGACGTGGCGACGACTAAAAGCTTTGACCAGCAGATATGGCAAATGAGATGTGGGCCCCACGTGTCAATGACTAGACAATCATCTTCTTCCCATATCTCTTTCTTTGAGGCATTCCACCGAACAACTATTGGGCCGGGACAAAAGGAGGCCCGCGGACTCCGCTGCGATGGCAACGACGGCGCGAGGTCGCCCGTGCCCGGACGCGCTGGGTCATGGCACCCTGAGAACGGCTCCGGTGGCCGGACGGTGCAGCAGGGCTGACACGAGCAGCTGCTACCGACCGAGGTGGCCATCCACGGGCTGCAGTGGTCGCGTCTTGGGCGGGAGAGAGCAGAGAGGGCGGGTTGGAGCTCCAAAGAGCATTTCCAATAGCAGCCACCGACGTTGTTCCTCACCATGGCCGGCTACTCCCCTCGAAGCAGGGGAAGAGCAGCGCCGCCGCCGCGTGCCCAGGTTGAAGAGCGGTACAGGATTGGCCGTGGACGACGGCGAGTGTGGGCGCGTCAGCGGGAGAAGCTGTGGCGGCGGCTGATCTGGTGACCCCGGGTTGGCTCATTGTTCGTGGCGGGCTGGAGTTGCGGCGAAGTACCGTAGTCCATGGAGTCGGGTGGCTGTCTGACGAGCAATTGCTCTTGAACGCCGTTGAGGCTGCTCGTGGTCGACGCCATGGCAGCGACGCTCTGCCAACGGGGGTGCCTGCAAAATGTTTGTTGAAATGCCCATGAAAAATGGAGGAAGACGTAACAAACAAATACTTGAGTCATTGACAGATGGGACTTATGGCCAACTCAGCATATTGTTCACATGAGCAGGCCACGTCAGCTTGACACGTGGGTTTAACTTGTCAGTTTCGCTGTTTTCGTGACCAAATTCCAGCATGAGTGCTCCGCGTTATAGATTAGATGCATTTTCGGTAGTTTTTTGTGTCCTGATCTGTGTTTTGAATTTCAGTTTGTAAGTTTTTTCGCCCCAGGCCGAGATGGCCGAATTTCGGTCATTTTCGAAAATTCCGGCTGAAATTTGACCAAATTTTGACCAGAATTTGACTGAAATTTGACCAAAATTTGTCAAATTTGACCAAAATCATTCTTTTCGGCCGATAGATATTTCTCGCCCCAGGCCGAAATTCGTTTTTTTCGGCCGAAATTCAAAACACAGGTCCTGATTCAAATATGGTACCAAATAGTTACCCTATCCCTAAATGTAGTGGTTTTGGGTAAATAACTCGAAATCTAACGATCCAAGGATGGAGGGAAACACACATGTTTCGTGGCGTCCACGCGGGCTCGCCATCCTTCGACTCCGAAACGCAGGCCAACTCCAGCTCAAGCTGGGACCAGCGATCGATAAATACCAAAGCCAAGCCCGTCACCCCAGCCGTCCCATCAGCCTCGGCCACCGAGAAGCAGGGGTTCTCGGAAGATCCTGTTCGCCAACAAGTCAGTCGCCGTCGTCCGCGGTTCTTGGAAGAAGAAGAAGAAGAAGATCTTGTCGGGTCCTTCCCGGAGCCCGGAGGAGATGCCGATGGGGAAGCACGGGGCGTACGCGGAGATGCTGGACGCGGCGGTCCGAATCACGGTGCGCTTCTACACGCACTGCCCCCCGACGTCGCGTCTCTACTACAGGCCCCCGCCGACGACCACCGCCACAAGCAACGGCGGCGAGAGCGGGAACGGGAGGAGCTCCGCCGGCGAGGCCGAGGCATCGTCCGCGAGGAGGAATTCGCAGCAGCAGCAGCAGCATGCGGCTTTCAGGGTGGCGCTCGACGCCACGGAGATCATGCTCAGCGGAGGCGTGTAGGCAGGCATTGCTCGCCCGACACCGATCGCCCAGCAACAGGCAAAGAAGCGAGGATAGAAGTTGCAACGGATCGATTCCTTTTGGGCTTAGATATTCGTCTTCCGGGAGTAGATGTTCTTGAGTTCTTTGCTGAGTTCTTGTGTTCTTTCCAAGTCCCACGATTTTGTACCGCAGAGGAAGGGTGTCGCCTTAGCGTTGTTCTTCTCTCGGCTGGTGAAACGTTCCCTGCATGGTTCGATTGAACTGAATAGGTGAGCACAGTTGTAGCCTGGATTGAATTTGTAGCTCCAGATTTATTTTTTGTTAAGAACTCAAGAAATCTGTTCCTTTGGAATAACATTACCTTTACAGAATTGTCTAGTTTGGTTCCATGTTTCGGTCGATTTTTCATGACTGTTTGATTTTGCTCTGCGATTAGCTTTTGGATTATAGGATGGGAGAATAAAAATTCTGAAAATTGCTCTTTCTCGGTTGCAGAATGAAGGATGGAACGAATCTTTTTAGATGCCGATGGTAAAATTAATTCCCAATCAAACATTTTTTCCAAATACTAGCAATCGTGCACGTGCATAGAACCCTGATTTTTTTAGCATACAAAGTCAGCACAATGTTTGGAGAAATTTCATGCACACCTTGTAAATCCATAAGAGATCATAAATGTGTACTAAAAAAGGAAGGAAGAACGGAAATTTGGTTTCTATGGTTGTTTCGTGGAAAATTTACTATTCCACCGCCCAGCCACTGCCTTATTTCCAAAACAACCCTGCTATCTATTTCTCTCAACATGCAACCATATCACCTTAACATTCAACATACATTAAAAATGAGTCACCTCAACATGCAAACATGCATGTGAATTTCTATTATATTATAATATTTGTATTTAATAATTACACACACACACACACACACATATATAGACACACACACTTAAAATATTCATATTCCATACAACAAGTTTCATTGAAGTATATGCAAAATTCCTGCAACAATGTGTGAGGTATCGTCTTGTATAAAGCATGACGTGATACGGCGGCCCTGGCATGCTTTCCTAATTAAAACCATCAATCACCATAGCTAGAGGAGGAAATTCGGGTGAAATTTGATAGAAATTTTGACCAACATTGTGAAAGGGGCTGTCTAGATGGATGTGGAGTATATGCTCCCGAGCTCATATGCTCCCCGATGAACAGTAGCACCCAAAAAATAGTACAAAAATTCAAAACTTTTGAATTTTTTATGGAAACCTTTCACAAATGTTTTGTATGCTTTTAAAATTTCAGCACAAAATGACATTAATGGAAGTCGTGGCAAAGAAAACAAAATTGATGTTCCAAAATTGCTAGTTTTAAATACATTTTGGAGTGCTGTTTTTTTTTGCCACGCCTCCCAAGAATGTCATTTCGTGCTGAAATTTTACAAGCATACAAAACATTTGTCAAAGTTTACCACAAAAAAATCGATGTTTATTTATTTATTTACCATTTTTTCGATTTTGTTGTTCATCAGGGAGCAGAATAGGACTTTCGCTATCTAGAGTGCATCTAGATGTGAAATAATTAAGTGACATCATGCACAAATTGTGCGACGAGCGACACATCTTGAAGTTGTGCGGACGATGTTGGCAGATGTTGCGAGACATGTTGCGAACAACGACACAAATGATGCAACTGGTGGGGCTACATGCTACAAGCGGCAATGGATGACAAGGTGGCAGCTGTGACCATTGAGACGACATTCTGGAACCGGCAACGGTTGACGAGTCGTGTTACAAGCGGTAGGACGATATGTTCGAGAGTCGTCGCAATGAGGGTGAATGTTGTGACCGTTGAGACGGCATTGTCGTAACCGGAGAAGATGGGCGCTACGACCGATGGAGTGACGTGCTGCAAGACTAAGTCTCGTCTATTGACTCAACAAAACATAAAATGAAAAAAGAAACAAAATCACACAAATCTCCTTGTAAATTCAATGACATAGGAATTAGATGTGACATGCTCATCTAGATGAGAATTAGCAAATTCTTAGCAAAAATAATGATATAAGGTAGGGTGCAGAAAAAATTTAGACTCATCCAAAAGTACCGTCCATTTCTATGTGTGTGATTGTGTCTTTTCTCAGCAGCACCTTCCCACAGTGGCGGAGCTTGGCCGTTGGGCGGGCCATACGAAGGAAATAAATATTGGGCTTGTTTTTCACAGGCCAAAAATAGATATACAATAGAAAAAAGTTCATGGGCTGGGCGGGCCACGGCCCACGCGGCCTTGCTCTAGCTCCGCCACTTATAGTTCTTGGTGAGCTGGATTTTTGTATGTAGCATAAAATTCTAACCGTTATTTATATTAGATGGTTTCATGGTTAGATTCTTTGTTGTGGAACCAGTCCACCAGGGTTCAAGCCCTAGACTTGACATTTATGCTCGCATTTTTTAGAATTTAATTTGAACTTTTCGGTGATGTTCGTTCAATGAGAGAAGACGTTCTCATCGACTACGAAGGTGTCTGCGTTGACTTCGTCAATCTAAAGATATTGGCGGCTTAGTATCCCGAAGGTGTTCGTGGAGGTAGGGCGTTGCGTGTATGTGGACATCTACGTTATACTTTGTTATAAGAAAATGTATATGTCATACTACCATTGTGTGTGCCACGAGAACCATAATGTTGTGTTCTACTGTTGTGCATAACAGACCGCTAAGGTAGATGTAATTTCCATCAGTAAGTCAGGGCCAGAGAACTCAAGCCCTGATGGTTGGAGACTGCACTGGCAAACCACTACGCTGACATAGCATGGGTATGACACTATGAATTTGGTCGAATCTTTTTGAAAGCCTTTCCCTGAAATTTGCGTTAATTCCATGAAATTTGCGATTTCCGGACAGGATCGGAATACGCGTGCGTATGGGCGTGCGACTGAATCTACAACCGTCCAACCGAAAACTCTAGCGGCAAGCAAACGAAGCCGATAACAGTACAAACCCGGCCGGTGAGGCAAACGGCGAGATCCACGCGGAAGTGCGCGCCTCCGTCGATCGGCCGCTCCCGCCGTCCGCCCCACCCGCGCCGCGCGCTCCCGCAACCCGCCAGAAGCAGCAGCGGTAGCCGAGCGCCGCCATGGCCATCCGCAAGCGGCGTGCCGCCGTCGTCGGCCGCGCGACGGCCACCCAAGGTTGCAAGAAAAGGCGAACCCGGATCGCCAGCACCGAGGACTATGAGTTCGTGGACGCGCCCTGCCTCGGCAAGGGCAGCTTCGGCACCGTCGTCAGGGCGCGCCACCGCGCCACTGGCGGGACCGTCGCGATCAAGTTCCCCTGCGACTCCGAGGACCCCGCCGACGCCGCTACCGAGCTCCAGCGAGAGGCTGACTTCCTCGCGGCCTGTGCCGGAAACCCTTATATCGTCGGCTCCCACGGCCTCGTCTTCGACCCGGCCACCGGCAGGCTCGGCCTCGCCATGGAGTTCGTCGCCGGGCCGAGCCTCCACGCTTTCTTGCGGGAGAGGGCGCCGCTCCCGGAGCCCATCGTGTGCGCCTACATGTGGCGGCTGCTCACCGGCGCCGAGAAGATGCACGGGCTCGGCATCGTCCACCGCGACCTCAAGCCATCCAACATCCTCGTCGCGAAAGGGGGAAAGATCCTCAAGATTTGCGACCTCGGCCTCGCCATGTCCCTGCGCACGGCCGACCGGACGCAGTGCAGCGACGCCGGCACGCTGCCGTACATGGCGCCCGAGGTGCTCCTGGGGAAGCCGGACTACGACGCGGGGGCGGACACGTGGTCGCTCGGGTGCGTCATGGCCGAGATGCTCACCGGCAAGCCGCTGTTCAAGGGCGACGTAAGGAGGGACGATCCGGTACGCCAGCTCCGCACTATCTTCCGCGTCCTCGGCTCGCCGGACGACAGGACGTGGCCGCAGTTCACGTCGCTGCCGCTCGCCGGCGCGGTGCGGAGATCGTTCCAATTCCGGGAGCAGCAGCGCAGCACGGTGGGAGACCTCTTCCCCGCGGAGATGTTGTCCGAGGACGGCTACCAGGTCCTGAAAGGGCTCCTTGAGTGCAACCCCGGCAAGCGGCTGACGGCGGCCGGCGCGCTCCAGCTCCCGTGGTTCATGCCTGAGATCGACATCGACACCAACGCCGACGACGCGTTCATCCTGCCGGTATCGCCCAAGGAGGAGAATCTACTCAGGATCCCACTTGATATGTGGAAGAATGCGCAACGGCATGAGTGTGCTTGAATCAATCGAGCCATGTAGAAGCTAGAAGAATACGTACTTGTGTTTATATACGTGTATACCTGGGAGTAGGTAGAAGTAGTATCTTTAGTTCTCTACCTCTCAGTCAAACATTCCCTTGTAACCGGCATATGAATGTGATGATCAATATACCACATCAAATATTTCTACTGGTATTCAAAGACAAATATCTTTTACTATTAGCATATGCACTCAAAACTCTTTTCTTAATTTAGAGGAGGGTTCAAACCCAATCCACTGTAGTTGACAATGAGCTGGAGAAATATTTTAGAATTTTAAGAACTTTAGAAACCACAAGAAAGATACCGAATCATTTTGAATTAATGTCAAGTTACAGTGCCTCACTGAGAAATAAACTTCCTTTAAAGATCAACATCGTAGCTATGGAGTTCATCCCTCCCCTGTGTTGCTCCAGGAATTTCTGAAACATGAACATATAATTCTGAATTTCTGATGCATAAAAAGACACTTTTTAAAAAGTGAGGCATCTTTAGAATACTAGGTTGTTCTGATGCTATATAAAATAGTGTAAAAAACCTAAGGCTGGTAATCTTAATTGAGGCAGCAGGGGAAAAAGACTCATGAACAGGGCCTGATGCACATTTCGAAAGGAATGAATAGAGGACTAAAATCTGTGAGCATTAAAACTTGGATAATTTGTTAAGCACATGAACAGGGCCTGTACCTGTATGCACATTTCGCTCTACCACTACCAGTAGAAACTACTGTAGAAAGAAACATATGGGCAATATCATTTAAGTTATTGAAGTGGAAGAAAACAGTGTGGGGGATAATTTCAGTATAAGCAATCTGAATAAACTTTGAACAGATTCGGTAGTACTGGCTAAGGCTTAGCAGACCCACTTCTACAACAGCTCGGCAACCTATCCTAGTCAATAGTTAGAAATAAAATCTAGCAAGAAAGTGAGTAGGTCGCAACCCGCAACACCATACAGTATGCTAACATGGTGGTTCCAGATTTAAACTTATGAATGCAACTACAGTGGATAGGTAATGATGGAACGAACCTGGTGCAAAACCATGTTCCTATCTCTAAACCAAAATGCTGCATGTTGCTAAATTATAAGACCGCCTAATCTGGTTATCAGTAGGAGGATCCCAAGAGCAGAGTGGCCTGGAGACAGAAATAACTAAGCTAGCATTCCCAGATTAGGTAGCTCATACAGTTCAGCTACAGGCACATAAATCATGAGAAATGGCACAAGCTACCAAATATTAAGATATTCTGTGAGGTTACGCGCATCAACGGGCAGATACCAGGTGCAAGTCTTTTGACGAACATGAGGTTATTCCCTGCTTACCATTTATACAGCTTGTTGAAGGCATGACAACTAAGTAGCATAACTATTTTCCTATCGTTACTAGGATAATGGCGTTGTGCCTGTTAGCCTAGTAAAAGCAGTCATCGATCGTGACCCTTCCATGTAAAGCTTTAGCCGAAGGCCTGGAGATGCAGCAGCAAGATACATAGTATAGTACCATTGATCGGTAATAACTAACAGTAAAATCTAAAAGCAAGAAGTATATAACCAGCATAGTAACATTGCTATATACCTTGCGAACTGCTTGGTCTTCTTTCTTTTTTGACCCCGAAACAGTAGGAAAATATCCTACTGTGGTTTTATATTAATATAAATAAAAGTTCAACAAATAATATACAGGAGGTGGTCCTCAAGGAGAGTAACCAAATAAAAGAGAGGCAAAAGAAAGAAAAGGAGTGCTAAAGGTAGTGAGCAATCCAAGATTTCAGCCTTGGGGCATGCTTTTGCTTGATTTTGTGGGTCAGAAGGGTGAGGTCTTCCCTGAGTTTGGCTCTCCAACTGTTGATT
>CBMN010750450.1:0-12092 GCA_000582825.1 Hordeum pubiflorum | reverse complement strand
CATTAGTACCGGCTCCAAACGCGACCGGGACTAAATCTCCCCACGAAAGGTCCTTTTTCTACTAGTGAGGGAAACCCCGGGAGAGCGATAATGCAGCGATTGTGAGGTCCATGTGGGAGTATCTACACCTCACGCAGGAGGAGATGAAGTTCTTTTGGAAGTGTGACCACGAGAAGAAGAAGGTAGTGAAGGAGGAAGAGACCAGGCCTTCACGGGTGGTGAATGTGGAGTTTGAGGACGATGTTTACTGCGACAAGCTTGAAATGAGCCTAAGAGTGATGATTACGTGATACGTCTCCAACGTATATATAATTTTTTATTGTTAAATATTATTATGTTATCACTTTTATATGCTTTTTATATCATTTCTATATAATTTTCTAGACTAATTTATTAATTTAGTGCCCAGTGCGAGTTTCACTCATGTCAACATACATATTGTTGGACTAATATTTTCCTTGTGTACATTTCAGGAAGATTTCAACTTAGGAAAAATACATGGATGAAGATGTGAACCCCTCAAGCTAAAAAGGGCATGTGTTGGAAAAACTTCAAGACTCTATATTTTTGGTTAAGTGATCTAATATCACATTGAGTTAATAGGAAAATCAATACTATTAAAAGAGGATGAGGTTTTGATTAACTCCTCAAGTGCTTAGAGATATTGCTCCAAAACCCTCAACCATACTCTCACATTCATCTATGTACAAAACCCTAAAGTATTTCTTGGTCCCACGGAAACACATTCAACCGGACTCGCCGAAAAACACTTGACATAGCCACTGCCTAAACCCAAGCAACCCGGTCTCACCGAGATGACCCTTTGGTCCCATCGAAGAGCACTTGCCAACCTTCTATTACCTATTGATTTCACTTTGGAATTTTCGAGTGGTTTCAATCAGTCTCAGTGAAGTGTGGAAAGTGATTAGGTCATCACCCATCGGTCCCACCGAGTTGTTTCATCCGTCTCACCAAAAAGCCTAAAGTTCAAACATTTTGTACTAGTTGGTCTCCCCGATCGAGTGTTTTCATCTGGTCCCACCGAGTAGTGCATAAACGTATGTAACGGTCAGATTTTTGGTGCTTCCTATATATACCCCACCCATTCCACCAACTCTTAGAGAGCAACCAGGACGAAGCTACCACTTCCCATATCCATTTTCTAAGAAAGAACCACCTACCCTTGTGTTGAGATCAAGAGGATTCCACTCAAGCCTTTGATCCTTGATCTCTAGCCTTCCCAAGTTGCTTTACACTCCAATCCCTCTCGTACAACATAGCCAAAATCCACGAGCAAGTGCTTGAGTGTTGAGGAGACTATCTTTTGAAGCACAAAGAGCAAGGAGTTCATCATCATCAACAACATCTATTACCTTTTGAAGAATGATTTCTCCCAGATTGGTTAGGTCTCACTTGGGAGCCTCCAAGTTTGTGGAGTTGAACCAAGGAGTTTGTAAGGGCAAGGAGACCGCCTATCTCGTCAAGTTCTATGCCGAGTGAGGCTAATCCTTCGGGGACGTAAGCCATGATGACATATCAAGGTTGCTTCTTCGTGGACTCACGCAATCATTACCCTCTATTGGTTAAAGTCTCCATCAACAGGGACGTATGATAGCACCACATATCGGAACCATGCCAAAAATATTCGTATCTTCATTGCGTTTGATCATCTCAAAACTCTACCATTACTTTCTTGCACTTGCATGTCATTTACTTTACGTTGCCCACACTCTAGATATGCATGTGTTGATTGTATGGCTTGTCACTTAATATGTGCTAAATACCATGGAATTTTTTTTGCATTGCCTTGTTAGTGTGTATTCACCCCCTCTAGACCTATCCTTTCGATCCTACACTAGGGAGGCTACATCGATGGTGGTAGAGTCATCGGCGGCTCAGGTATCTTCGAATTGTACTCTTAGTCTTTCGGAGTCTTTATGTATTTCACCAGGAGACGCCCAAAGTGACCCTGGACGGAACCGATCCAAGGGTCTTCAGCCCGTCCCATCAAGCTGGAAACTGACATGGTGCGAGACCCCTTGGCCGGGACATCGCCAGTTCATATTTACGATATACACACAAAGTGTTTGATGAACTGCTTGTAAAGAATTAGCCTACTATTTTGGGATTGGTTCCGCTACCCCGTTGAGTGCACATATGTCTTACTATTTCATGGTTTTGTCAAATATTTTGTTTACCTGTATGTGTTTGTTTAGATTACGTCGGAAAGAGAAGCTTTCTCGTTATCCTAGTTGAGAATCCTAGCTCGATGTCATTCGGAGGTTAATCTGGGTTACTTGATGCTATCACATGCCTCTTTACAAAATTTAACAACTGCATTTCTGTCTTGAGTTTTGCTTGGGTACATCCCCTTCAAATTTTACACCAATCTTAAAAGTTACTTAAAACAACTATCGCCATATTAGCCTGCAAATCAAAGGTATTGAATAGATTGATTTGGATATAAAATATTATATTGTGGAAATCCAATTTAGCTGTTGGGAGCATATGCTCCTGCGGACTAAAAATGTTTTTTTGCAAGTCAAAAACTTTGAAAAAATAGATGTGTTCATTGTCACCCCCAAATGATACCTGCAAATTTTTAGGGGAAAAGCTTAAGCATTTTTACTTGCGCAAAAAGAAACAATTCGAACACCAAGTGTTATCTTCAAATGTTACACTTATTTTTGCTTTGTTTCACCGACGAATCATTGTATCCAGTTTCACATGAAAATTGTCAAGCATAATTGTTACACTAACTAGAATATCTACAAAGAAAATTAGTTTTTTTAGTTTATTTAATATTTATTTTAAATTTACCATTCATCAGGGAGCACGTGCACCTAAGAGCCAAAGCGGCTCCCCCCACTATATTATCTTTTTTTGATTGAAAGGTTACCTTCTAATATCCACCGTTAATCTTCATCAAAATCTGTAAACTTTTCTAAGGAGAATGTACCTAAGCAATTTTCTTCTCTCTTAATCTTTACAATTTACTCTGTGCAGATTAGAACATGTAATAATTGAGCTTAAAAAGCAGCGTGCCCCAGTGGTTGTCAGAGCTCACCAGATAAGCATGTCCAGCTATTTCATTTTTCTAAACTTTTTTAAGAACCTCATCACGAAGGTAGGGGGTTCTGCAGTTCATTAAGAAGAAAAGAGATGGACCGGTTTATAAGGAATTCAGACAAGAAAATTAATTTCTTGGTTAATTCGGTAAGGAAAACTGAGAAACCAAAAACCAAAAAAGAAAAAATACACTAGAGGTTGGGGATAAAGACAAGACACACGACATCAAAGAACATCATGTGAGCCAGACACGCGCCAAGGCTTAGAACCACCACTCGTCCAACGGATCTCATCCATATCAGCCGCGTTTACTTAAGTATTATGGATGTATGAGGGAAACTCTGCTAGGCTGTATTAAGAATATAATATCACTATATGTGTATTTTGGGGACAAATCACGGGTCCTATGATCGAAATAGGCACACATGTAATACCTTATAGTATCTTCGTTCATGATTGAAATCATTTGTTCTTCACCGAAATGATTTTGTTCCTCTAGATACCTCTTCATAAGATTATTGAGATAAAAGTGGTTGCCACTTGTGTTGAAGAGAAAAGATGCAAACTCATGGACGCAGTGAACCCCACCACAGAGGTTTGAGACATTGCGTATAGAGTTTGTCCTTTTAATGCAAACTGCACAAATAAAATTTCCGATGATATTTTTGTTTACTGAAGTATGTTAGTAGATGTAGATGATACTCAAACGTATCATTATGATTAAATTTTGGCTGGCAATGTAAGAGTCGGTTAATTTTGGCTGGCAATGTAAGAGTCGGTTCTTGTGAGCTATGCTGTGAAAATAAGCTCCTACGAAACTAAGTTGTAAATAAGCTCCTGTGGACATAAGCTCCAGATAATAAGCTAGCCAGTTCTTTTTAATGCCTGTTTTTTAATTTATTTGTGGTATGGTATGTAAAATGTTTGTAATGCCCTTGGACTATATTAGTGTCTCACGTATAAACGAAATGATCACAATCTACTATCAAATATGTTCACAAACGAAATGCTCACTGTCTACAACTATCAAATATGTTCGTCTCAATTATCATCTATCAAATATGCACTAAATCAGCATCTACCAGCATCACACGAGGGGGCTGTACATCCAAGCTAAAGGGAAAAAAGAATTTGTGGGGTGCTCTACCGTGAAAGTTGATGCTGCTTGGGTTGGCGGGGTAGGCCGCCGGAGTGAGGTGGAGCAGCAAAGGAGTGAGGTGCAGCGGCGCCGACAGATGGGAGAACGACGACGACGGTGGCTGATGGGGAAAGACGGCGGCGGCTCATGGGGAACGGGAGAGGAGCACAGGGGGAGAGTAGGCCGCCGTCCGCCGGATTGGAGCCTCGGCCGGACCAACCAACAGCTAGTGCGGGACACAGGGGAGGGGGGAGGGGTCGCGGCAGGGGTCAGCCGTAGGAGCAGCGGCAAGGGAGAGGTCCTACCCGCCGGCCATGGCGCCTGAGATGGTCGTGTCGAGGAGCAGCTGTGCTGGAGACCAGCAGCGGCGGGTACCTGTAGAGGAACCCTAGGACCTCTGTTTGCTAGCGACGGGAGTGCGAGCGGGTCGATCTGTTTTTTTCGTCGGGCAAAGGTGGGACGCGCGCAGGCCAACGGCAGTTTTGTTGTAATTTCTTAGAATAATAGGGCCACATAGCTATATCCCTTCAAGGTTAAGTGAGATGCTGTCGGAAGCTCCTCTCCCCCAGCTTTTTTCCATTGCGAAGAAGAGAGAGTTGAGTTAGCTTATGGAAAACGAGTTTCTTGCATTTCAGGCTTATTTTTTACAATAAGCTGAAATAAGGTGAAAAAGAGCTAGACCTAAAGTTTCGTTCATGGCAATGCAAATTGATTCAGTCTTGTTCAGTTGACCTTGTTCATTCAAGATCTGCATGTAACACCACACCACAGCTTCAGTTTATAAGCACCACAGCTTCAGTTTATAAGGGGTGTATTAATTACTCCCTCCGATTCATATTAGTCGTTGTTGATTTTGTACTAAACTAGCAAAACGGTCCATGCATTGCAACGGAAGAAAAAAATAAATCATGATCTTCAATGGTCATGACCACATTTTGCTGCATCACCGAGATACTCTATCACTCTTATTTTTGAGAAATCGTGAATAATTTTTGAAAATCATGATCATTTTTTAAACTCGTGAACATATTTGAAATCGTGAACATTTTTCAAAAACGCGAATTTTTTCTAAAATCAGGAACATTTTTGAATTCATGAACATTTTATACTATTTTCAAATATTTTTTAAAAATTGTTAACATTTTAAAAACATATTTCTCGAATCGGCGAACATGTCTAGAGTCGAAGATTTTTTTTTTTCAATATTGATGATTTCTTTTAAATTTGTGATTTTGTGAATCAGCGAACATTTTATGAATCAATAAATTATTTTTTTGTTTACGAACAGTTACTTAATTTTTAGAATTTTTTTCAATTCATGAACATTTTTTGGATTGACTATTTTTTGTTCAATTNNATTAACATTTTTTAATACTTGAAATGTTTAGAATATCATGAACGTTTTTTATTTTCCGAACATTTGTTTATAAATGGTGACATTTCTTAAATACGCGAACATTTTTTTAAAATTGATAGCTTTTTCTGAATACACAAACATTTATTAATTATTAATATTTTGTTTCACAATTCTCATTATTTTTTGAATTTTCGATTTTTTTATTGAATTCCCAAAATTATTTAAAGTAGTAAAAAACAATGACGGAAAAGAAAAACGAAAATAACAACGAAATTTAAAAAACAGATCAGTCATACATGGGCCGGCCCGTATAGTGCGTTGTTTCTTCTCCTAGCGCGCAGAGCGCAGTATAGGAGGTTCCTTCTGCATGAGCCGGCCCAGTCCGAGATTTTTCTGTATGAAACGTCTTTTATCACTTATCGGTGGTATTGGTGGGTAATATTTTGCAACTTTACGAGTAATTTTGTTGACGTACGGGCAGAAGCACTCCTTCCTTTATTAGTAGGGAATGATTTACATTCAGCCGGCGGATCGTACGCGAGCGATCCGCCGGCTCCTCTGTACGACGTGTGTCTCTCTTATTGTAACTTTACCTGTGTTACAAAATTGCCCTCCGCAACACGAAGAAAAAGTGGAATTTTTTTCTATAACATTATCTGTATTGCAATTTTTTTCCGAAACAACACCCATGTTGCAAAAATATAAAATCCGCAACGCAATCTCTGTTGCAGAAAAATTCTGCAACACAATCTCTGTTGCACAAATTTTTTGCAACACAATCTCTATTATAAATATTTCTGCATCAAGGTTTTTGTTGCAAAACAGAAGAAATATTCATCTCGTTAGATCCTACGGCTCGCGAGGCGGAGGATCTTTTAAAAAGATCCGTCGACCGACGCGTAGCAGTCCCCTTATTAGTAGGTAAAGATTAGCGATAATTAATATGGATAGGAGGGAGCAGTTTATAAGGCCTGGCTTTGGGATCGATCCAAGTATCTGATTTCATACTAGTTTCATTTTCCTCTCCTTCTTTGTTTAACACTCCACTGTATGAGTTTTCACAGGTTTTTCTTTCGGATTTTTTTGAAACTTATAAATATCGTTTTTGAATCTTTTGAAATAAAGTCCTCCAATGTCCCCGTCCTCCAAAACTTCACTCTCTAGTGGAGAGGTGCTATCTTCTGAACGTGTAGTTGAGAGACAGTCGGTAGAACATGCATCATGGGCCTCCATCGACTATTGCATCTTATTCTTACCTGAACGTACGATGCACAAGCCCCTCGTTCTTGCAACGGCCCTGCCTTTCTTTTTGCCTTTCTTTTTCTCAGTGTAACTACGCGTTTCAGGGTGGAGTGTTAAACAAAAGAAGGAGAGGAAAATGGAGAATGAAGTTTTGGAGGACGGGGNNATTGGAGGACTTTATTTCAAAAGATTCCAAAATAATATTTATAAGCTTCAAAAAAATCCGGAAAAAATCTGTGAAAACTTTTACGTATTTGCAGTGAATCTGTAAAATTTCGTTTAAAAATATTATTGTTTGCAAGCTGCATAAAAAGAACAAAATCCCGGCCCAACAACAACAAAAAAGAGGCCCATTTTCATTTATGTACTTGTTTTTTATGTATACGTCACGTATGAAAGTATATTGTTATGAAAATTTTCCTCAACGTGTTATCTATGTATTTGTGCATGCACAAAAAAAATTGATGTGGAAATATGTCTTTTTTAATCCTCCATGGAGGACGGTCTCCATTTACCTTTTTCGCTCTCCACTGCACGTTCAGAAGATGGAGTGCTACTCACAAGTCAAACAGCAACAGTGGCGGAGACAGGGGGCCCTGGCCCCCCCCTAACATTGTTGTATTAAGCCTAATAAGCATGTTAATAGATGATCAATGGTGGCTAAACTAGTGTATTTTTATGAGATGGCCCTCCCTAACAAAGATTTACTACACCTGGCCCTTCTCATACTATATTCCTGGCTCCGCCACTGCACAGCGATCTTCTAGATTGGCCAGCCACGGATGATTTATGTAGAACCTTCTCTCATGAGTTTAGCTCCTGGCTTGTTGTTCATTGATTGGTTAAGTACGCAATTGATTTTATATAAAAGCAGGCCTTGCTGAATTGCACTGAACAGTCGCACAGTCACAAGTCACTACGCAAACAATCTCCTTAACTCAAAGTGCAGCAGCCTCTGATTCGTCCCAGTCCAGTTCGCCCGACATGCCCAGCAGCAAAACGAGTCCGGGCGCCCGCGGGCCATGGAGCGACGGCGAGACGTCGGCTCTCATGGACGCCTGGGGCCCGATGTACCTCCGCCGCAACCCAGATCCCCTCGCCATGGAGGACTGGCGCGTCGTGTGCAGCGCCGTCAACGCCCAGCGCGCTACAGAGGGTTGCCGCTTCAACCGCAGCTTCGTCCAGTGCCAGAAGCGCATCTACACACTCAAGGACCAGTACCAGAAGGAGCTCGCCAAGGGGCGGCCGACCTCGGGGTGGCGCCACTTTGCCAAGCTCCGAGCCTTTCTAGCCGACTCGCCTCCCGGCTTAGCCACGGCACCTAGACGACGGCGGCATCCGTCAAGAAGGAGAAGGAGGAGAAGGAGGTGGAGGAAGTGTCAGGACTGCAGGGAAGAGCCCACCAGGTGACAAGCACAAAACAGAGATAGCCTTTTTTTTTTGAGAAAAAAAAAACAGAGCTAGCCAGGGAGGCAGCTGGTGCGTGTGAGTGAGCAGTTTGTTGACTGCCAATGGGCCGTGTGGAGTGTGCGTGAGTCCCTTGTTGGGCCGGTCTGAGCCTGCGTGCTCACGAGTATGTAAGCAGTTGGGTGAGCTCTGGCTAGGGTATCGAATTGTATCATATCTAATGAACAGAGAGAAGTTGTCCTTCTCCTGGTTATCCCCTTCCTTCCCCTCCCGCTCTGATCTTCCTTGTTCCTCCCCTCCTTCCTCCAGATCCAACTTCCATAGGTAGATCGAGCCTGTTACAGGAAGCGAGTCCCTGCTTCCCGGCAACCATGCCGGCGACCGTCAAGAATGAGGAGGTGGTCGGTTGTGGTTGTGAGTTGGTTGGGAGCTCGAGGTACTGTCCGGCGGCGACGGTAACGAAGCTGGCGGAGGTGTACGAACGCGTGGAGATGAAGAGGCTCAGCCTGAAGGAGATGAAGATGGAGATGGAGATGGAGAAGAACAAGATCTCACGTTGCAGCCTGGGACACAAGAAGATGAAGGTCGAGAATCCGGAGGAAACTGACGGCAACTAATTTCTCTGATCGTAAGTAGGAACTCGCAAGCACTGCGAGCCTGCGACGACCGATATACTTGTTCCATTTTTCTACCTTCTTCTTAAGTTTTGTTTCTATTTTGCAGGCGCAGACGTTTGATCTGCAGACAACGGAGGTTGATGCATGTATTGTAGGCGGAAATATCCGGAGCAAAGGGTCGTCTTAGTTTATTTTGTTCTATCACTCAAAAATAATTGTCTTGTTTTACACTTGTTAGTTTAACTAGACAATTCCCCGATTAACAATATGAGCATGAAAATATAAATATAAGAGATTTATTGTACTTTATTAGTTTATTGTTGCATATTGTTGGAACATATAAGTAGCATAACGTGGGTTTATAATTCCATGGAGTTGTCCATGTGGTTGCTTCTTCATCGAATACAATTTGGACATGTTTAAACCCTTTCTTCATGTACTCAAAGATGTATTTGGTGGACCTGAATGGATTTTTCTAGAGCATTTCAGTGGGAATTTTGAGCAAACAATTTTCAAGGAATGAAATGCCAACTATATTATATACATGTGATGGCAAATCATTTACTATAGTGGAAGAGTGATTCATGCATTATTAGCGCATCAAATGGTGCGATTCAGACACATGAGAATAAATTTTCAAGTCAAACAAAACCTTTGAGTTATTACAGTCTTGAACACGTTTATATACATCACACTTACATAATTCTTGCAATACATAAAATTAAAATGAGCATGTTGCATTGGTTAATATTTTGCGCATGCATAGGTACATTTTGGCAATCACTATATGGTCTTCCTGAAAAGTACAGTTAGCGGCATGCAAACTTGAATCACGGACACGTCTCAAAGCCCTCAAATCACCAAAATTACTTGAGTGTACCAAGTTTGTTCTCCCCCTCCACTTCAATCTAACTGCTGCCAAATATATTAGATGGATGCCTACGAAACAAAAAAAAATGCTACCAGCAAGTATGGGAAAAGTGTTATTGACACCTCAAACCAAAACTCCGTTTGGCTACTTGTATCTAGCCTTTTAAAAAACATGCATCCTTTTATTTTTGTTTATTACACTGCTCCTTATATAAAATAACACTGCTACAACATGTGCTATAGTCGAGTTAATATCAACTGAAATAGCTATTTTTTAAATCTATTTGAACAACTGCATGATCAGGTTGATGGCATGAGATATATACGAACAGTGATTGTATACATACAGTCGGATAGAGCAAGTAAAGATAACATGTTACCCGACAAATATTCTAATGCTTCAAATGACAGAAGCGTCATTGCCTTCTCAACACTTCAAAATTTAGAAGAGAGAAGATATTTTGTCAATGAAATAAGTACCGGTAAGCATAATAGAGCACACATAATTGCTGGTATGGAGGCTGCAGATATGTCCTGGCAAACACGCACGACACCTGCAGGCGAAGGGTGTTGACAACGGAAACTTCAAATTTGCACCACCATCTTGCAGGACAGTTAGAGTCCACAGTTCAAACGCAAGGAATCCTATACAGCAGTGAAGTATCAAACTGTTGTCAGGTCAAGACTTACCTGAAGAATGAGAATAATACCATGATTGCTTCTCTGATCGATCTCGTCGCGTACTTGGCTCCTCGCTCCCTTCCACCCTGGCATGTCATGGTTCCACTGCCAGGATCGATAGCATGTTGCTTTGCTGCCAATTTGGAGGCTTGCTCCCTTGCTACCAAGGCGTCCTTGCTTCGTCAGTTCTCATGACTGACCAACGCGTCACTCCACCGTCCGCCTGTAGTCCTCTCTGTCATCCCAGAAGATTGACGGTCTCTACTCATCTTCCTATTGGCGAGAAGAATAAGAGAAAATCAAACAAAAAAGTGTTACATGTTCCGAACTCCGATTCAGTGGGTGGAACGACTTGATTCCAAATAAAGTTAGAGATTAAAAGTTAAACCTCACCGCATCTGTTTGCTACCTCTTTCTACTCCTACTCCTCACAACAGGCTCCTCTTTCTCGCTGAGAGAGACGCAACCAAACTCCACCATGGACCGCCATGCTCCCCTGCCTGCTCTCTCCCAGTCTCTCCCTCTCAAATCGATGCAGGTGGAAGCAATCGAGCAGCTGTTGGGCATGCTAGGGGCGGCCAATTTGGCATGAAGCCTAGGGGGTCGCACGGTGCACTAAGAAGATGAAGTGGAGGGAGGCGGAACTTATTTTGGCAATTAAAGGTGGAAGTGAAAGTTGAAGTGGAAGAGAAACATGAACCGAACCGAAGAGACAGAACGATCTGCCCCAGTTTTTTTAATACTCTGACCGGAATATATTGTCTTGCAAGAATCATAGTGCAATGTGACTGTTTGAGTGCGCTTGTTTGCTGATGAGGCGGGATTGATGAAGTGGATAGGCTGGGAATAAGACTGATGGGATGGTTTTGGAAAGTGAATAATGACGTGGCACATCGATGATGTGGACAGTGTGCATGGTGAGAGAATAGGGAGAAGTGGGGAGCAACTTCTTAAGAATGTTAGATTTCTACCAGCAATGTGGTTGTACTACCGTCTGTGTCACCGACCACTCACTTATAGATCTCGACGGGATAGATTAAATCAGTATTCAATGTTTTTTATGGAATGGGATTATTCAATGTTTGTGTAAGTACAATCATTGTCATTTCAAGCTGAGCGTGACTCAAATGATTAGGTTTCTTATAGTGAAACCAGCACACCACATCAAGTATGAGATCAAGTTTTAGACCAGCGCGGGCAGAAAAGAGTTGGGTTCTATTGTCCTCAGAGAGTAGTTCCTGCGTGTTTTTGTCAGGCCTTAGGGCGTTGCAACAAAATTGTTCTTTTTTTCTTAATTAATATATAAGGCAAATCTTTTACCTTCGTTTTAAAAAAAAGGCACACGAAGGTGCAAATTGACTTGCATCGTTGCTACCTCAGATGTGCTTATAGAAATGAGATCTGCATGTGTGTGTTCATAGGTGTGAATATATATATATATGTGTGTGTGTGTGTGTGGGTGTGTACATTGGTTAGTTTTTTTTTTTGTGAGATAGGGCCTCATTTTTTAGTTTCACACAGTGCCCCAGATTTTGTCGGCCCGGCCCTGCCTGGCGCAACGAATTGGATGCAATCGTCTAGTTATCAACTCTCACAATCTGGAGATCATTGAGATAATGAACAATGCAGGATGTCATGCGGGTGCAGCGACGGTGATTTTCGATGATTGTTATCATCTTGCTTGTTATTTTCCTATTTCTAGGATTGAACA
>CBMN010750447.1:0-16565 GCA_000582825.1 Hordeum pubiflorum | reverse complement strand
TACGCCGACGGTAGCCGTCGGCACAGCCTGTGCCGACGGCTTTATGGACTGTGCCGACGGGAAAAAGCCGTCGGCACCTTGTGGCTCTCCCGTAGTGTTTGGAGCTGAGGTATCTATATCGGTGCCCCGGACAGAATGAACGTCGCTCTATCATCACTAAATGAAAATTGGGCAGCAAGACTCGGATACTGTTTTATTTACTGCATGGCATCTTGCATATGTACGGTACTACGGTGTCGTACCAGATATGGCGTCAGGTACTGAGTATCAGCAACGGTGGGTTTTAGATTGACTACAAGAAAGACTGAGAAAGCAATCCATTTAGTTGTCGCCAAAAAGAAGCCGCAATCAATTAATTAAAAGAAATAGTTAATAATAAACCAAAAGCACGTCCACAGAAAATCAAGAGAGAAGCTTTGTATTCATCGATTGGTTGTTGATCGACATAAGTTCGTAGGGACACTAATTATTAAGCTGTCGCACGTGTTGCTTTGGAGAGTCAAAGAAAAATCATACCGTACGTAGCTTGTTTCAGGCCTGTTTGCAACGCAAAAGTTTTATGCAAATCATAGGAATTTTACAGGAAAAACAAACAAACAAACAAAATTCTCCATTCCAAACACCAGTGCACCAACCCGTGCGAGACATGTGATAAGCATGTTAAACATAGTAGGTAAATTAATAGTATATACGTCTATCTTTAGTTATTTAATTTTCCCGTAACAACGTATATAGGTAATTTTGATGTAATTTTTTTTGTTTTTTATTTAACTTTCATAATGACGGAGATGTATAATTTAGCTTAATGAGGTTATTTCAGATTATCTATCGTAATACCAAAGCTTTGTAATTTACATATAAAAATGGTTAACTTAAGTTATATTTTCTAGTTGCATGGTAATTTATATATAAAATTTAGGGGATTATTTTGAGTTATGTTTCATAATGGCATGGTGGCTAATTTATATTAAAACTTAAGGTGTTGTTTTGATATTTGTTTCATAATGGCATATTGGATAATTTATACGCATAATTAGGGGTTATTTGAAGTTAAATGTTGTAATGGTATGGTGGTTGATTTTTTTAGAAAATGGAGTAGATCCACTAGCCATTATTGTTAGAGGTTGTCATATGGATGGCTAGATGTTTCTGATAGTTCTGAGAATCTGTAGGATTTATTTTCTTTCACACGTCTAGTAAGAATTTACGTGGAGCCTTTGTTTGGAGTGTCTTATTGATCATGGTAAGATAACCTCTAAAAGTCGACTAGGACGCCCTAAGAGGGGGTGAATTAGGCGTTCTAGTAAAACAACGGCTCTAAATTCTTCTAATCACACCTTATCAAAACCTATACAAAATGCTATCTAAATATGCACTAAGGTTTTTCTAAGTGTTTCTAACTCTACGTAAAAAGACTTATAACCTAATTTCCAATCCTAGAATATTTCTACTCCAGAAAGGTAAACTATCAATTGCAAAAATGTAAATACGGAAGCTTAAAATACGAAAAGTAGAGCTAGAGGTGTAGATGATGATGCGGTTGCTTGTCTCGTGGTATCGGGAAGTCGCGCAAGCCTCCCCACTAGTCCATGTTGTTGGAGTCCCTCACAAGGGCCTTATGCACTTGACCCGCGCAAGGATCAAGGCAACCTAGTCCGCGCAAGGACTAGGAACCGTAGCTCGCGCAAGAGCTAGGCCAAGGTGGTCCGCGCAAGGACCAAACTCCTCGGTCGGGTAACTCCATGATAGCACATGCGAGGGCCTCTCTCCGGATGCTCTCCGAGCCGACTCCATCATCAATGAGCTTCGGGCAAATCGCTGAGGGCCTCCCTCCCTCTCACAAGTAAGGTGGCTACCACTCCACATGTTGGAGGGTCTCGCAAGACTACAAGCCCCACTTATAAGTCTTTGTGCACGCAAGCACGGATTCACTTAGAGACACGCAAGTCTCACTAGCCTACCTTGGTCACAACCAAGGAAACTATGCACTAAGGCCTAAAGGATTGCACTCGCAAGTGCTAACCTATGCCAATACGTAGAACTAAGCACTATGATGACTTGGAACCTCTCAAGAACGTGTCTCAACACTAAAGTGATGTCTAAGGTGTCCAAGCATAGTATGGAAGCCGACCAAGGGGTCGGTATTTATAGCCAAAGCTTCACAACTAGCCGTTAGGGAAAAGATGCACATTCTGCACAACATGTCAGACCGTCTGATGTACAGCGTCGGGCCGTTCGACGTGCACTCGTTGGACCGTCCAACGAGTGTAATTGAGCTCCCCAAAACTAGCCGTTGAAATCCGACCATTGGCTGCTGACGTGTCCTAGTCGGACCGTCCGACGTGCCATCGTCGGACTGTTCGACGCATGTTATTGTGCCAGCATCTTCAAAGTGTATCCCTTGGGTTATAACGTTTGACGTTTCGTCGGGCCGTCCGGCGTGTCATCGTTGGACCGTCCGACGCATGTATTTACGCCGCATCTTTAAATCTTCACGGCCTCCATCTTCTTATCGCCGGACCATCCGACGCATGGTCGTCGGACCGTCCGATGCTCGTAAAATTTTGGCCCGCTGGTCAGCGGGACCGCCACGTAGGATCTTCATATTTTCTCTCCTTGAGGTCTTGGGTCTTCTTTTGTACTCTTTAATCCTTCATTTGAGGTGTTTGTTCCCCAAGTCCTTCTCCTGCACCCTAGAACTTAAACAAATAATCTTGCACATAAATTAGTCCCAAATGGTACGTGTTATCACATCAACCACTAAAACACAATAAGGGAACTAAGTACTAGACTTAGGGCCCATTTTGCTAACAACCTCAGATGGAATTATATATACTAGCCCATCAACTTTCTTTTTTCGCACATGTTAAGAGTTTAAAAGGAATTAATTTGATAAAAGTTAGTTGCTTAGAAACATTTTTGTTATATATTTGTTTGTAATGACATATATTAATACTTAGCTTCGATGCTGGACTTGTTGTTTTTATTTTTCTTGGGCTAACATAAAAAATTCTTTAGAGTCCACAATTTGTATAATAATGTACATACAAATTAGACAAATAGATGCATTATACACCTAGGCTGCAATCAGGCTTTGACAACAGCCTGATTATTTTAAGCTAATTTAGAGGGTTTTTAAGCTACCTTTCGTAATGGCATGGTGGGTAAATGGCTATTATTGTTATGGATGGCTTGCCGGATGTTTCGAATTAATAAACTTCCATGAAAATTTCTCGAATGTTTTTTCTAACGCATCTCAAGCGAGAAACTATTGTGGAGCCCTCCGTTAGATTCTCTAATTACTGATGGCAGCAAGAAGATAGCTATACCAAGCTCTTGTCTAGTATAAGGGTTTTCGAAATTTGGGTTTATTTGTATCATGCTGCTGGTCCCTACCGCTCGAGGATCTCCGTCCACTCCACTAACAATCTACCATATATACCACCAACCGGCACCGCTACAAAACGAAGAAGCTGCCTCCCTCCCCTCTCTCCACTTCCACTCGACCAGGCCCGGGAGCTAGCGAGCTTCGTCCTCCCCGTCTTCGATCCGGAAGAAGCTGTTTGATTATTGCATCGATCGCCTTCCATCCGTCGTCCGCAAGCTAGCTAGCTGCTCGGCGATCTGCCAGGTACGTACGTACGCAAGTTGTTGTTGTTGTTGTCATAATATCATCGATCGATCGATCGATCGCCTTCGTCTTCCCCGTCCGTCACCCTCGCCTCGCTTGATCATCAGCCCCGCTCTGCGTGCTCTCCTTCATGATTCCTTGCTTCGTTCTCCAACGTACGTACGTACGGCTCGGTGAGCAAGCTAAGGGTGTCCCTTCCTTCCTTGCTTTCTTCTTAGTCGTACTCGTACACACGTACTATCTAGCTAGCTAGCGGCCAATATAATGCCAGTTCGTGCGTGCAACGCTAGCAGGAACGATGTAGCTAGGGAGGGATGCTACTTCTTCCATTAATTCCAACGTACACATGGTAGGAATTGTATAATAGGATTATAGGAGCGGTTATATTACTATGCCTACCTTAGTTAGAGCATGATCTCCAACAGTCCCCTAAATCCTTGCTCCAAATTTGATTTTAGAATTGATAGAGAAAAGTAACAAAAGCCTCCATCCAACAGTTCCCAAACCCGGCCAGTTCCGTCCCAATATATCCGCACGCCGGCCAAAAAATCTCAACACGTTTTCCTCGTATTTCCGCACGCCGTGAGCGCTCCCCTCGCGTTTTCTTCGGTGGTGGAGCTAGGTTAAGCTGCTCACTGTCACTGGTGCCCACCCAACTACAAGAAGAGTACGTCCAAGCGCCGCCGTCGTATTATCGGCTGTCTGGCAGGTAGTGTACATCTCGCCGTTATCGTCAACATCGCTCGATCCGCCAAGAAGCGGTCGCCGATCGAGCTCACAGACTGCAGGTCGATCAGCAGCAGCATATATTGATGGTTCTAGACGAGACGGGCGGGGCTCACCGGGCTGCTCTACTTGCGTCCGTCCCGTTCTGTAAGTGCTCGAACACTACAGAATCTGATTTCATCTTGCAGTCCCTGAGTCCGCCAAACCTGATCAAAAGGAGCTTATAATTAAGGTGCTGAGGCTGAACTCTGAAGAGGCAATTCGTATTGGAAGCTAGCTAGGAGACGACATGATATGAATGCTGTGAGCATCCGGTGCATGCTTGCTCTATCGAGATTATGCTAGCTATATAGGCTATAGCTACGTTGGTGAGATCGCGCGCTGAGTATGACCATGCACTTAAGTTGGAGCTAGCTAGGTTTATTTCTATCATTTCCAACGATGGCCACACAGGCGCTGCATCTGGCCGGGATGTCTTGCAGAGAGCCGGATCGAGATGACGTTGGAGAGGGAATCGTCGAGGAGGGGAGCTGACGTACAGACGGAGTAGAGTTGTCCTTGGCAAGCAAAATTTTGGGCACTGTTGGAGGAACATGTTGTTTCTATGTTCAAAATCGTTCCAATCATAGATTATTGGGAGAGAAAATTTTAGGTACTAATAGAGATGCTCTTAGTCCCCCTATACTAACCTTCATCCGGTTACTCATCCTTATAAATATTTTAATTAATGTTGACCATTCTATAATTATAATTATAATTACAAATACTAGTACATCAACCCGTGCCCTCGTACAGGTTATAGTTTTTTTTAATACAGACATGTTAAACAAAAACAATATAGACATACTTCTGTTTATCTTTTTTTCAATACTTTAGTAGAATTTGGTAATTTGAATAGAGAGGGATTTCTTTTTTAAATAATAATATAAGCCGATATTTACATGACAACTTTAGGGCTAAATAAATTATATATTAGTAATCATATCGATTTAGTTTGAATTTATAACTTGTATTAAACTATCTCTCATAATGCATACATGGGTAATTTAAACGTAAATTTATGTGGTTATTGTAAGTCATTTTTAATAACGTAGTAGGTAATTTAGATAATTAATTTAATATAATCTTTTATAGTGACGTATTGGTAATTACTATGTAAATTTAGGGGTATTTCAAGTTATATTTTATAATGGATGTTGGATAATTTATATGAAAATCTAGGGGGTTATTTTAAGTTATATTCATAATATGGCATGGTGGGTAATTTATATGTAAAAATTACGGGTACTTTAAGTCATCTTTCATAAAGATAATGGTGGGTAATTTCTTTTAGAAAATATAATAGATCCAATGTCTACTATTGTTTACGCTACCGGATGGGATGGACAGATGTTTCTGATTTTTGTGAGAACTTTTAGGATTTTTTTTTCTATCACGTCTCATGAGGATTAATGTAGAGCCTTCTTTGGAGTCTCTAATTAGTATCTTGGGGGTTATTTTAAATTATATTCTTAATGGTATGGTGGGTAATTTATATGTAAATTTAGGGGTTACTTAAATCTTCTTTCATAATGGCGGGTAATTTTTTAGAAAATAGAATACATCCAATGTCTATTATTGTTTACGCTACCGGATGGATGGCTAGATATTTCTGATTTTTATGAGCATTTTTAGGATTTATTTTTTTCCTAACGCGTCTCCTGAGGATTAACGTGGAGCCTTCGTTGGAGTCTCTAATTAGTATTTTGGGGATTATTTTAAGTTATATTCATAATGGCATGGTGGGTAATTTACATGTAAATTTAGGGGTCACTTTAAGTCATTTTTTATGGTGGGTTTTTTTTTTAGAAAATAGAATAGATCCAACGTCTCTTATTGTTTAGACTACAGATTGATGGCTAGATGTTTCTGATTTTTGTGACAATTTTTAGGATTTATTTTTTTTCCTAGCGCGTCTCGTGAGGATTAATGGCAGGCCTTTGTTGGAGTCTCTTATTAGTAAGATATCTTCTGTTTTTTAGTTTTATTTGTTTATATGTTTTTATTATAGACAGTTAGAAGTTGATAAAATCAAACAGTGGAGAGATTTTTTTTATCTTTCATTTGACTAACGTTGTAAATTTTAGGCTCACTCACGAATGTGGTGGATTCTTATAGTGGTCGGCTCGAGAGTAATAGGCCAAGCAGCTGCGGCCACGTGCTAGTGAGTGGGGAAGGGGCTCGGCGGTATTGCTTTGTGAGACCTTATGGCGGTGGCAGAGGTTACGGGGTCAAGGGAGCTTGGTAGTGGCCGGCTTGGTAGCGGTGAGCCCATGCAGGTGTTTGGCAGCAGGTGCATGGCGTACGCGGGGGCTTAGTGGTGGTGGGCTCAGCCCCTACCGGCCCACACGGAGAGCTCGGCGACAGAGTCATGTGGGAGTTTAGCAGCAACAGTAGGGCCATGCAGCTCTAGGCGCGTAGGAGTCAAGGGGCTTTAGCAGCGGCGGGATGGACAGCAGCAGTCATGTAGGCGAGCTCGGTAGCAGGGCCGTGATGGAGCTTGGCGGCAGCGAGCATGCTTTGGATCTCGATGGCAGTGGTGCTCAAATGAGCTCACTGGTGGCATGCGCGATTTTGTACACAATATATGAATTAATCTAGGCAGTTGGATAATCATTACAATAACAATCAACTGTGTATGTAGATCTTTTGTTTTTATTGATGTATGAAATAATATAGACCGTTTGGATAATCATAACAATGTAATATCAATGGTGTAGAGCTTTTGGCTTTTAGTTGTATTTGATATTGATTTAATATAGGTCGTTCGTAAAGTCTAACAGTGGAGAGTTTTTTTTTCCTAGATTACCGTAGTTATTTCTAGCTTAACGAACGTGGTAGCTTCTTTTAACATTCAGATAGCTATAGTAGATAGATATTTGGCTAAGCTACCTATATTCTCACATGTGCGTACAGCTTCCAGCTTTGAATCCATGCAGCCTCCTCAGCTCCCTCGTATAATACATGCTTGTTGACAGAAATGGGAAGTTTATTCCTTTTTTACCTTAATTTCCAAAACGTTGGTCAAGTATTTGAGAATCGATCTAAATGACTCCATACTTACTACGGGGTTTTTTTTTTGCTAGATAGTAACAAGTTCTTTGTGGGTTTGTGCCAACAACGTACTTGTTCTGATGTTGAAATTTTGCTATCAGGTAACCTATGGCTTGGGATAATGGCACCACAATCTACTATGAAAAAGTTGATGGCGCTGGTTGCCCTGACCGATTCTTGACAGAATTCTATGAGAACATGGGTAGGAAGATGTGGTGGGTGAATATGCTGATACTCATCGATGCTGTCTTGGCGGGAGTCATAGTTGTCATAGGGGCCTATGCTCAGAGGTATCGCCACCACCCCTTAACGCGCTTCATCTTTCATGGAGCCACAACTTTGTTCCTGCCAATCATCTCCTATGTTGTCTCCACCATCGGCGCCCACACCAATGATTACATCGATGAAGATGATCATAAGTTGGCAACCTTCAATGCAGCGACTTGCCATGGAGGCTTCCATCGGTTTACGGTTGTGTCATGGGCATTCCTTGTTCAGATCGTGGTGATCAATACTAGCATAATAGTTTCCGTCGGTGATAGAGAAGGTCGGAACAAAGGCCCCCCTATCCAACTGCTTGTCCAAGGATTTTGGACACTTTATTTGGGTGTCACCACAATGGGCTCCATTAAGGACAACATATGGCCATTACAACTTGAGCTCATGCCTTTTGCTGTCATCTTTGCTAAGATTGTGCTAAAATATTATGCATATCTGAAGTCTCGAGAATCCTTGGCTTTCAGGCGCAATCCTGATCTTATTTTTGGATACATGAAGCAGCTCCAACAACAAGAAGCAAGTCAAGTTAGTGAATCACCCTCTGCAAGTGAGGGTGCTACTCCGCCTCCTCTCTTGGTTATGGGAGAAGAAGGTATGCAAGTAGACAAGCAGCCTCACGGGTATGTGTGCATGGATCTCTCAAGAACAAGAACAACACTAGTCAACAACATTGGATTAGTTACCATTGACAAGGTTTGGCAGTTGGACAACATTCTTGTTGTATCAAGACCACAGCTAAAAGACATATGCTTATCATTTGCTTTGTTCAAATTGCTGCGATGTCGATTCGCAAGGTATGAGCTTGCTAATGCTCGGATATGTCTATCCATTATCTAAAAAAAAAATGAGCTTGCTAATGCTGGGTCTATGAGGACACTAAATTTTTTCTGGGGCCTGTTGCTGCAAGATGGTGAACATGTAAGGGTATTTGGGTTGATTGCAGATGAGCTTTCTTTCGTTCAAGAATACTATTTCTCATCACATCCAGTCTCCTATTCAGTGTACTGGCTGCCCATCTTAAGTGTCGGTATCTCACTCTTGAGCATAACTTACTGCCAGTCGGCTACAGTATTCATCATTAAGGGGCTGATGAACTGGAGGGAGAAGTATAGCCATCAGCTACGTTGTGATTTCTGGTGCAGCCAAAGGCACTTGACAAGTGACAAGCAGCACAAACCGTTCGGCTTTTTCCTTTTTGATGATGTTCCTTTGTTTCTTCTTCTAGCTTTAGTTGTGACTGCTGAAGTTAGATATATAGTGTCGTACATTTGCTCTAACTGGACCAAGATTGCCCTCATCTGTCACTACATAAATCATGCCTCTTTGCAGCATCGTCTTCGCATGCAGAAATGGTTTGGCCTTCTATTGAAATGCAGGTGTGTGATGCTGATGAAGCATTGGGATGAGAAAATGGGACAGAGTTCAGTATTGGTGGTTCATCCAAGAACAACCCTACTTCTTCGCCTCAGGCATCTCCTAGGTCTCCCGGATCTAGACAGGAGCGTGAAGGTACCAGAGGCGGTGAAGGTATGCATCATTCGTACTCTAAGAGAATACAGCTCCGATGGGCACCAATTAAGCAATGGCACAAGATCCCTAAGCCTGAACGGAGTGGGCCAAAGGTTCATGTGGGCCTGCCGTAGCAACGGTACGTCTGATATCATACTTACATGGCACATCGCCACATGCATCCTTGAGGTGAAGCACCCATATTACCAACAAGAAGGTCAAGCATCACAAGACAAGATTACCGCTACTCACCTGTCAAGGTACTGTGCATACCTAATGGCCTGGTCTCCAGATCTGCTTCCTGATGACGATGAATGGAGCAAGAGCCTGTATGAGGCCGTCAGGAAGGACGCTAGGTGCGCCCTCATCACTACTGCGGCGGCGGGGCCGTTGACACCACCAGAGGCCGAGTACGAGAAGGTGATCCAACTGCTAAGTGCCTATTCAAAGCATCAAGTGCTCAGGAATGGAGTCAAGCTCGGGGCTCAGTTGGTGGATGAGTTGATCGAAGGTGTGGCGTGGAAGGTGCTGGCTGGATTCTGGTCGGAGATGGTCCTGTACATTTCTCCCTCGGACAATGTCAGAGGTCACCTGGAGGCCAACGCACGAGGCGGCGAGCTGATCACTCTCCTCTGGGCGCTGCTCACCCATGCTGGGATCGTGAGTCGCCCAGCTGGCCGCAGTGGCAGCGACGCCGGCGGTAGCACTGCTACGACTGCGGATGGTGCTGATGGCTCCGTTTGATTTGATATCGACACATACAGTATATTGCTTTTCCATGCATATGGTCGTCTGTAGACCCTTTTGCTGCTATGTATAGGTCCTCTTTCGTCCATCTTTTTATTAATCTGTTTGGATTTCTTGAACCTACCTAGATCGATCGTGGTGTGTTAATAATTTAATAATTGTGCTGCATTTGTATTGATGATCGAGCTGCCACTTTCCACATGTACATGTTCAAGGTAGTGTGTATACACGTATTGATCGATCGACGAGTATGCTTGCATATTTGCCTGCGTATATACATGCATATATAGTGCTACAGCTGCTACCGCTCACTCGTCTACTTCGCCCGGCTCTGGAGTTGGGCCTCGCAGAAGCTACCGGCTCAAGAAGGCGAGTTCCAGGATAGCTGGCCCAGAGTGGCTCCGTCTCGGCTAACGGCTGCCTGCGTGCGCCTCGGTTGAATCGGAGAGTATAACTATGAGACCTGGGGAGAGAATCGTTAACCAAGAACTGAAATGAAAAACACCAAGAGGAATCATTCCTCTTCTGATCTCTCCCCCTTCCTTCATATTCCACTGTAGTTTCTCTCAATCTCGAGTAGTTAGCTCACATCTGGTATCAGAGACTCGACCCTGGATTCCATCCCCCCACATCACCACTTCACTCACTTTCAGCATCATGCCGGTACCATGGACCCCAATATCTAGCTGCTCGTCGATTCACTCCACAAGCAGTTTGACAATCTGGACAACAAGTGGGAGCAGCGGATCTTGGAGTCCGAATAGAGGCTTCTCGATTCGGACCTGCGCCTCAGTGACTGCGTCGATCGTCTGGAAGCCGACTACGACACACGCCTCAGCCACCTGGAGACGGCGGCGCAGGTGTTCGACGATTGGCGTCCAAGGATTGATGCCTCGATCGACGACGTCAAGCTCGAGTGCATCAAGCTCAAGCGGCTCTGGGAGCGTTCCTCCTTTGACCAGGCGGCTGCAGATCCGGGCCCCTTTGGACCTCCCTAGTCGGCGGCAGAGCGCCTACCTGCTCCGGACTTCTACGCGATTACGCCGACGGCCCTCATGGGCACCGCTCGACAACTCGCCTCTGGGAGGATGGGTTTGGATCGGTCTTCAAGATCTCCCATCCCCCGGTCAAGGGTATGTTCCCCTCGTTCCCTTCACCCCATAGCGATCCCCATCCCCACGGCTCCGCTCCTCCCCATTGGGGGCCACCTCCAATTCCCCCAGCCTCCATGGGCAAATTACCCAAAATCCAGTTCCCACAATTCGAGGGCAAGAATCCCAAGCTTTGTATGTCTCACTGTGTCGACTATTTCGATCTCAACCAGGTCGAGCCCTCCTTGTCGGTTCGAGTCGCTGCTATTGACTTACAGGGTTCTGCAGTGCGCTGGTACCAGTTTGTTGAACCTCAGCTGTGCGGTGCTTTGTGGCCGTAGTTTGGTCGCATGTTGCTCGAGCGGTTCGGCCGTGATCAACAAGAACACCTCATCCGCCAGCTCTTCGCATCCACCAAACTTCCTCTGTTCAAGAATATATCACACAATTCACAGATCTTGTTGATCAATCGATAGCTTACGGACACATCACTGATCCACTCTATTACACCATGCGCTTCATTGATGGGCTTCGTCATGACATCCGTTTGGCTGTACATATTCAGAGGTCTCCGGATTTGGATTCTGCTTGTTCTTTGGCATTGTTGCAGGAGGAGCTCGTCGCGCTCAGCCATCAGCATGACTACCGGAAGCCAGAGTCCTAGGTTTTCCATAAGCTGGTTGGCAGCAGCCCGATGCCACCGCCTCCACCCCCGCATGCCGAGAAGCCGTTGGGTGTTCCTGACAACAAGCCCGCACCCAATCTAGGTCGCACGGTGGTCGACAAGTTCTCCTTCCTCCGGGCATATCACCGAGCGTGGGATCTCTGTGATCGCTGCGTCGAAACATGGGTACCCAGGCACAAGTGTTCTTCCTCAGTCCACCAGCATGCTATTCAGGAGGTTCTAGATTTGTCCCCTAGGGATTCGGTTCCTCCTTCGGATGTCTCTACCAACGAAGCTGTGGATCAGGTTTTTCTGGCCTTGTCTGTTGAGGCAGTTTCAGGCAAGCTCGGCCCCAGTTCTTTTCAGTTGGACGGTGCAATTCAGTCACGCTCCATTTTCATTTTGGTCGACTCTGGTAGTTCACACTCCTTTCTTAGCAGTTCAGTGGCCTAGCAATTGCAGGCTCCATGAACGCTACCCTATTTCCGCTACTCAAGAAGTGTGCACTGGTTTTCTTTGATGACATCTTTGTGTACAGTCGGACCTTCGATGAACATGTTCAGCACCTGTAGGCTGTGTTTCGGTTATTAGCCCAAGATTCCTGGCGGGTCCAACTCTCCAAGTGTACTTTCGCCAACGCCAAATTGCTTACCTGGGACACATCATTAGCCAAGAGGGGATCTCCACCGATAATTCTAAGGTCTCTACAGTTTTATCCTGGCCGACGCCCATCTCTGTTAAGGAGCTCCACAGTTTCTTGGGCCTCGCTGGATACTACCGCAAATTTGTTCGCCATTTTGCTATCTTGGCCAAACCGCTTACCGACCTCCTCAAGAAGTATTCGTTGTTCATCTGGACATCTTCCCACCAGTCTGTCATGCTGGATTTCAGCAAGCCATTCTGTATTGAAACTGATGCGTCCGCAGCCGGTGTCGGGGCAGTTTTGCTTTAGGGTGGCAACCCTCTTGTTCTTTTATCTGCTTAACCTTACTCCAGCTCTCTCTGTCATGGCGGTGGCCGACGGCGCTGCTGCCCTACGCCTGGTACCCAGATTGGCCTTCAGCTGCGACAAGCACTCACCAGGTATGCTGACCCCTTCTCATCTCTTTCCTTCATGTTGTGCAAAATTGAACGCCCAAACCCTAGCTTAGGTTATTTTGCAATCTTTATTTGGATTTGGTCTAGTTTTTGGGTAATATGAATGTCGTGACATGATAGCTACTACCACCTTCTATCTGCTTGTCAGAATTTAATGTCAAGATAGGATGGATATAGCTACAGGTTTTTTTTGTATTTCTGACAGGGAGAGTAGTGCTAGGTACTACATGTCCTTTTGCACTTTTCAAAGATGCATGAATTTATTCCAGTACCCTAAAGCATGACCAAACTATTATAATCAGATGATAAATTGTACAGAATTTATGGCATTATATAGATCACATTACTCTCCTTTTTAATTTAAAAAATAACAATCGTATTATCGTATATGGCTATCAACTAAAATTTCTTGTATTCTACAGTTTATGATGGTAACAATGGCATCACAGCCTGATCCACAAGAAGTTGAGGATCCTTCAGTCAGTCCCCCATTGTCAGGCTCCTTGGCAATAAAGCGGAAAAGGTCTTCCGTGGTGGACCAACAACGGAACCCACATGCAAATCAGGCGAATACAGTGGCATATCAGCAAAACTCATCTACAAGATCAATATCGAAGAGGCGTTTACAAACAAGTCAAAAGCAACCTGCTGCTAAGCGATTCAAGCCTCCCATGGCGACAAGGTCTCCCCAAGTGACAATGCCTCGCATGGTGACAGGGTCCAATGATGAGGTTGTTTGTGTCTCCTGTGGTGATGGGGGCAAGATCTCCAAGCCCATTTATGTCTCCATTGTTGCCACAACCTACGGTTGAGAGATCAATGACTCCTGCTACATCACCACCACCTTCAACCTCACATGACCCTGGTAGCTACAAACCAAGCAATGATTTGACCCTTTTTGTGTGACTATCAATCCTGAGCTAATATGATATTTCTTACATTCATGATGTAGGCTCCCGTTCAGCAGGAAATAAACCACGCAAGTTGAGATCAGAAATATGGAAGGATATGGATCCTATTTATCATGATGGGAAAGTTGTGGAAGCCAAATGCAAACACTGCTATCTATGAGGTGTTTTCTGCTACACGTAATTCAGGGAATAGCCACATGCGTAGACACCTGGCTGTTTGTGAACCAAGGATTAAAATACATGATGTGGTTGACAAATTACAATCTTCAGCACCATCAACAGAATCTGTTGTCCTAGCAAATTGGAAGTTTGATCGCAAGGTGACTCGTGCTGAGCTACTTAGGATGATTTGTCTTCATGAGATTTCTTTTTCGCTTGTTGAGTATGATGGATTTCGTCGATATTCTGCCAGCTTAAACCCACTTGCTGAGACAGTATCTCGGACAACCATAAAACAGAACTGCATACAAGCCTATAAGAATCATAGGTCCACACTTCGAGATAAATTTGGGGGGTTCTAGTTGTCGATTCTCATTAACAGCAGATCTTTGGACCTCCAACCAGAACATAGGCTATATGTGTGTGACCTGTCACTACATTGACAGTGATTGGAATGTTCATAAAAATATAATCAGGTTTTGTGCTGTTAACACACCGCATGATGGTTCCAATCTTTTTAGTGAGATGTTGAAGACCATCCGTTTTTACAACATCGAGGACAAACTCTTTAGCATCACTCTAGATAATGCGGGTGCTAACAAGTCGATGATGGACCTGCTGCGCCCACATCTGTTGGCAAAGAGGATGTTGCCCTGTGATGGTGACTTGTTTCATACCAGATGTGCATGTCATGTGTTGAACCTGATTGCTAAAGATGGCCTCACAGAAGTTGATGGTGCCATCAGTGACATAAGAGAGAGCGTGAAGTATACAAGAGCTTCTCAATCTAGGAAAGAAAAGTTTGAGGAAATAATTGGAGATCTAGGTATAAATTGCAGGAGTCGCCCTTCACTTGATGTGGTGACTCGTTGGAACTCGACATATGACATGTTAGAGTCTGCTTTACCATTCAAAGATGCTTTTTATGAGCTAAAACAGCAAGACCCCAACTACATATATTGTCCCTCACTTGGAGATTGTCAAAGGGCAAAACTGGTCTGCAGTTTGTTGAAGGTCTTCAAGAAAGCCACAGAAGTTGTCTGGTTCATTGTATCCGACTTCTAATCTTTATTTTCATGAAATTTGGAATGTGAAACAAGTTCTGGAAAAGGAAAAATCAAGCCCAAATGCAACAATTTCAGCTATGGTTGTGGAAATGGAAAAGAAATTTCAGAAATATTGGAAAATCTCGTATGTGACAAATTGCATTCCAGTTATCCTTGATCCTCGATTCAAGTTGGGGTTTATTGAATTTCGATTGAAGCAAGCATATGGAGTCGAAGCAGGCGTTCATATTGCAAAAGTGGATAAAGCCATCAGGAACTTATTCTCTTGGTACTCTTCTCAAATGGGAGAGACATCTGGTTCCTCTACTCAAGACAATGATGCAGAACTTGAAGGAAATTAACAGCTATTCATGGTCTGACTGGAGTGCACATACCACTGACAGAAGAAATCAAGTGACTGGCGAGCTAGATAAATATCTGCATGATGATTTGGTCCCTTGTCAGGATGGTACGTTTGATATTCTACATTAGTGGAAAATGCATGCACCAAAGTACCCAATAGTGGCTCGTATGGCACGTGATGTGTTGGCTATTCCTGCTTCTACCGTACGTACCATCCGAGTCTGCATTCAGCACAAGTGGGCGTGTCATCAATGATCATAGGACCAGACTAGCAGCAAACACCGTTGAGGCTTTGATTTGTTTCCAAGATTGGCTTCGGACAGCAGGTTTGCTCATACTCCATTCATCTGTTACATCATTGTTTGGTTTAGTTTTAAATGTGTGACTTTGTAGCTGTCAAGTATCTAGTTTGCCATCTTATTCTTAACTGAAGTGATGGAAAATAATAGAATAGAAAGATACTAACTTTAAAATTTTTAGGTGATTCTTATTTAGATTTCATATCAATAACCTGAGAGTAATTAACACGGAAGACTATTGAAGAGCTAAAGAAGTGGTCATGAAAGGTAATATTTACTTTTGTGTATTTGTTTGATCCATCGTCTCTTTCACTGTTCTAGTTCTAATGCCCACAATCAAATGTGAGTTTATTTTTCATAGATGCATGGATTACTTGGTTGTTGCTTGTTGATTAACTAGTTAAAGTCTCATTACAGATATACTGAATCACCTCTGTTATTTTCTGAAACCAGAGTTGCAACATTTCTTACTCAGGAAGTGCAAGAAGTGGTACAGAAGCGTGAGATGTTCAGCTCCTATCTGCAGCAATTTATCTAGAGTCAGATGACATGGTCAAGCAGCTGTGAAAAGTGCAGATGCATTGGCAGAAGTTTCCATTTCATTTTCCATTCTGCATGTAAAATTGACAAGTGACAAATTGTTAGATTGTCTGTTCCTACGCTTAAATTATGTTGGATAAGATACGGATTCAATTGTTTTTGTTTTTTTTTGGAGATACGGATAGAGGTTGAGGAAAGCTTAAAAGGATTATTCTTGTGCTTCGTGTGCTTAAATCGGTCATCTGGTCGATGTACATGCTGTGGAAGGTCAATTATTCTGTACATGTACCGAACAAGACAGTTGGGCTGGCAGCCCATGCAGCGCCCTGCAGGCAGCCTGCAGAATACGTAGATGTCAACAACGCCTGAGCATCTTATGTATTTTTTCCTCTTTTTTTTTTTTTTTTTT
>CBMN010750445.1:62-11620 GCA_000582825.1 Hordeum pubiflorum | reverse complement strand
GTCCAATTTTGCAACAAATATATGGTATGTCCTTCACAAAAAACTCATTTTGGGCACTCCAAAAATGAAAAATAAAATTTTCGCCCAAGGAAAATGAAAACTTCCTTAAGAAACATTATTTGTCATTCCAATATGCACCCTTGTGCAAAAAATGAAATCATTTGAACAAACTATAAGAGGGTAAGAGGGTAAAATATAAGAGAAACAAAAGAAAAACAACAAAATTACATAAGCTTTATTCTGATCGGTGGAAACAGTTGTGGCATGAATCGAACCATCCGTCCATCCGTGCACCCTTCCATCCATCCATCCAACCCACCGCAACAAACCCCACCAAACCCAACCCCTTGTGCCCATCTCTCTCTCTCCACTATCTCTGAAACCCTAGCGCTCAGCTCCACCCTTACCGCCGCCACCTCTGGCTCCCGATCCCGGTGACCACAGGCGGAAATCAACAGCGCCCAACATACCACAAGATCCCCTCGCTCTGCTCCTTCCTCCCATCGGGCCAGATACGGCACGCGCATCCTCAGGCGGCCAAGCGCAACCCTGCCCAACGGCTAGGGTTGTGGCCAACAAGTCGCCGTCGTGGCTCTGGTGACTCAGGTGAGTCCGTCCCCGGGAGGCGGCCGGAGTGGGACACCGCCTCCCCTCCCTCCCCCTCCTCCCACTCCTCCCCGTCCTCCGCGCCTTCGCCTCGCTCCCCATCGAAGCAGCCGCGAGAGGCGGCCTCGACCCATCGCCAGGTTCCGTTCCGTTCCGTTCCCTCCCTCCCTCCCTGTCCTGGTTTACTCAGTGCGGTGCCCGTACCAGACCTCGATCGATCTCGGACGGGTAGCTAGCTTGGTGGGACGCTGATCCGTCAGTTCGCTTTGATTTGGGCGGATTTGGCAGGGGCCTGCTGCTATTAAAGTGCCCGGGGTTCAGTTCGTTTCGGTACAACCTGTACGGATTGGGAGTGGTGTTAGCTATATGAGGAATAGGAGCACCTTGGATGCATGATGAGTGCCTTATGTTTCAGTGGCCGATTATTTGTGCGTCGTTGTGAGGAAACCCACACCATCCACTTTATTAGCTAGTAATAGAATGGAAAACTCGCTGTCATAAATTGGCATATGTCAAGCTAGATTCCTAAAATATCACTACCAGTTAATTAGTATCTTCTCCGTGTCTCCAAGCTTGTTTCCTCAGTTAGTACTGAATACACTTTGCGGACATGGTTTGATTTGGCATCTTCATAAACTCCGGCTTGCAATTCTCAGCATATGGGGTAGCTGTCTCTTACCTAAGTAATATTCTGTTATTGTCAACCAGGTACCGCCGGTGAAAAACATGGGGCATTTTCGCGCAGTCTTCTCCAGGACCAGCCTGAGATCACGTATGTTTTTTCATCAGAGCTTTTACTTGATATTAACGTTTTTGTTGCATCGAGGATATTGGCTCTGACATGTCAGCAATGGCTTTTCTTTTCCAACAACTTTAGGGAAGAAATGATTCGTGGATATATGAGCAACTCTGAACTTGAGAGTGCTATACAAGACTTTGGGAGGCGCTGTGCTAATGTCTCCAGGATATACAGGTATATGATGTATAAGACTTTGCTCCCTGTCGATGAATATGCTCAAAGTTTCTTGACCAATTTTTGGGGTCCTCCATTTGTTTAGCCATCTCATATTAATATTGTTTTGATTGGTTGATATCCAATCGTGATTGGTAGACAATAGAATTAAAATGCATTGCTGATCACAATGGGATTCAATAGTTCATAGTTACACGGATAGATAGGTAATGTAAAAGTAAATGAAGGGCAAATATTGGAAGGTAGTCTTTTTGTATGTTAACTTATAAACCTAAGTCCATTAATAAAAATGTGTGTCTAATTATATGCGCAATTCTGGATTGCAGTCCCTAGTTACCTGGCTTTTGAGCAGCAAAGCTTCAAAAGTACTATGTATGGGTAGCTTAATCTTCTGGTTGGGATAATCAATTTAATGTGTACGACTGTAATCTCCCCAGTCTGATGGATCTCCTGTATGCTCATATATGATATATCCAAACTTCACTTACCTATTCTTTCTTCTCTCTTTGAGGGATTACACAAACCTGTTATCAGCGTCGGGAAGAGTGTAAATGGTTCCCCATTGGTATGTAACTTAACGATGATAGCTTTAATGCTTTATTCGGTATCAAAATTGTATACTGGATAACTTTTCTGATTGCTCTTGTAGTGGGCCATTGAAATATCAGACAAGCCTGGGCAAAGAGAAGCTGAACCAGCATTCAAGGTTTGTGATTTCTTTATCCTTAAGAAGTGGGTCGTTCTTATAAATTTTTGAAAGGAAGTGTTCTATAATTTGAACCATCTTGTTTTATCATTCCTTTATCTCTGGTGGTGTGAAAGAACAGCTGTGACTCAACGGCAATGGGAGTCCTTTTTTTCGTATTTAGAATGACTTACTTGACACTATAACTGTTACGTTCTTCTTTTTCTTTGTGAGTTTTCATGAGATTACCCCCTTTTCCCATGTCGATGAGAGTTAACTATGCTGTAATGGAATCACGTCCAAAATCCAAACACATGATTTTCCTGTAGAAACTAGCTTACAAGGCTATGCTGGCAATAATTCAGCTAACTTGCTTGAACTCTTTTATTCCAGTTCTTAGTATAATATAAGTAAGAGCTATTTATGTTGCCATTTCAATGTAACTTTTGTTTTGAAAATTTGCAGTTTATTGGGAATGTCCATGGTGATGAGCCTGTTGGAAGAGAGGTCCTTATGCAACTTGCGTATTGGCTGTGTGATAACTACCTGAAGGATCCTTTGGTACGCGGTTCCCTAGTCGCTACAGGCTCTTTAGCCATGGAGCTTTTGACTGGCCAGCCACTTACAATTTGGTTATGTGATAAACAATCTATAGTATTTTGAGTTCTTTGTTACATGACATGAAAAGGAAACGTAGTACCTATTACCTACCCACAGTAGAAATCAATTAATTTATGGAACAAAATTTAGATTCTGAAACATGCTGCGAATTATGTTGTTCTGGTTGCATTGCAATGGATCATGTAATGTCCAAAATATTTTTCAACATTCGAGATAATGTGCTCACTTTTTTATCCGAACAAAGCTGTTATGAGAACTTACTCCAAAATATTTCCACCAGTTTTATGGAAATTGATACTAATGTGCTATGCTCAGAACTTAGCTGTTAAATTAATTTTGTAGGCAGCTCTTATTGTGGAGAACACACACCTTCATATACTTCCATCAATGAATCCAGATGGATTTGCTCTTAGAAGGCGTGGTAATGCAAACAATGTTGATCTCAACAGAGACTTTCCTGACCAAGTACATACTCGATGCATTAATTTCCTTATGGCAGATTCTATAGCCCCGATTGCACTTTACCTTTTTCTTGGAGCCATTCAACTTAAATTGTCATTTTTTACTGGCAGTTTTTCCCCAACAACGATGATATTAAGCACCGGCAACCTGAAACTAGAGCTATTATGAACTGGATAAAGCAAGAACACTTCACAGCCTCTGCTAGTTTGCATGGGGTAATTATTCTTCCCTAACCCTGTTTGTGAAATTATTTGATTAGTTAATGTTTTCGATCGCCCAGTTATGTTTCTATGGTGAAGGCTACTTCGTCAAGTAGTGGGCCACCTCTCTGTTTCAATTTCTGGGTTACTGTCATGTTCTGCTTATGAAAATGCCACAAAAAGTCATATCCAGAACAAACCTATTGTCTTGTATCTTTTTTATTCTCAGCCTGCTATATGGAGTGGTTGTGGTCACTTGTTAACCTTGCTTCTAATCACTTTATGCTCAATTTATCACCTCACACAGAAAATGCATGAGCAAATCATATTTGCGCTGCAATTGATGGATTTGATATTGTTATATTTAGTCTTATTTCTTCTCCATATGCTATGTGGTGAAGTATTTTCTTGTTTGGAGTATACTATTAATTTCTAAAAGTGGATGTTTTGGATCAGGTCAGACCCTGTAATTCTGGAACTATTTTTTTAACCTAGTAGTTCCTCTGGGCACCTCTGGTGCACTTCCATTAGATCTTGAAGTGCGAACATAATTGGTTTAAAGGAAGAAAAATAACAACAATGACAGATTGTAGAATATTTTTTCAGTTTTTAATACTAGAAAGGTGATATTCACAAATAGGAGGATACGAATTACAATATGTATGATTAAGATGTATGTAAAAGAAAAGAGCCATTTGTATACCACTCTACCATCTATCCATTTTCAGGATTAATTGTTGAAGGTCCAATACTAGGAATTCACTATTTTTTTTTCATTTTCAGATGATCCTTCTTTGTTTCATGGACATTATTCTGATATATAGTTCTTTAGTCATTACCAATTAGCTCCTGATTGACTGATTGCCATCCATTGCCACCTGATTTGAGTTTTGCAGGGTGCTCTTGTTGCAAATTATCCATGGGATGGATCTAGAGATACAAGGTAGCCAGTTTTGTAATTTACATCCAGTTTCAAGATCCCCTGCCAGTAATTTTGTGTGTCCTGTTTCTCTATATCTTACTAAGATCCTCAAATGATGTACATTCATATCTTATGTTTGCCTCCTTGAGTCCTTGCTAATGCTGGTACTTGAATTTTGATGTTTGCAAGTGGTTTATTTAAAGGTTGGATTGCACGTGGCCACCCATGCTTGTTAAACAGAAACATTCTCTTGACGCCCCATAGATTTGTTAGATGTACTTTTTCTTATTTATTATAGGACCATCAAGATAGATAAGCAGCACACAGCTAAAGTTTTATGAGCAGCTGATCAACAGAGTCGTGCAAATAATGGGCTGTTAATCAATATATCGCAAGTGGCGCTGTCGAAACCCTTAGATTTTAATGTCATACAATGTTATCTTGTAATGCAATATTTTTGCCTGAGTTTTTGTTCAGTATAGCAGTTACTGCATTTGTTTTGCTATTTTTCATTCACATATAGTCTTCAGGACTACAAACTTGATTGGTTTCAGACTTAAGCATTCTCACATAGATTGTCTTGCTTACAGAAAACAGTATTATGGATGTCCTGATGACAAGACATTCAGGTACATGGCGTCACTGTATAGTCAGTCACACCATAACATGTCTTTGAGCAAGGAATTCGAAGGAGGGATTACAAATGGAGCGCTCTGGTAAAGAAACAAAATATCGCTTTGCTACTCCATATCAAACTTTTGATGTATTAACATTCCAGTGAGTGTTGCTACTTTTGAAGACTGAACATAGCAGCAATTTATGGTTTGTGATGCAGGTATCCAATTTATGGCGGCATGCAAGACTGGAACTATATACATGGAGGCTGCTTTGAGTTAACCCTTGAAATTAGTGATGTAAAATGGCCAAAAGCATCTGAGGTACTTTTGCATCTTGTTACGTTGTGCTGCTGCTGCTGTAGACCATTTGGTACATGTTTTTGTTCTGATATTCTTTATAATCTTCTGCTACAGCTTCTTGTCATATGGAAGCAAAATAAGATGAGCATGCTCAATCTTGTTGCAAGCCTTGTAAAGGTAAGATGTTCCTAATGTTCGATTCCTATGGTTATGCACCAGAAAGAATTAACAACCTCGACCTATTTGAAGTGAAATGGTGTCAGTTAATATTTGGGTTGAGGCACAGAGTTCTTCAGTCACTATGTTTGTAGCAGGGTCTGGGTTGAGGCACTGTGTCGCCATTTCACTCTCTGTCCCTTCTGAAATAGGACCTTCTGGTGTTATCAAAGTTGTTCCTTTGGGTTTTGCTCCTTGTTTTTTCATTTTCTTTAAGACATTGCAATGTTTATCACTGTGTGAACTATATTAATTAACTCTTATTTCAGACAGGAGTTCATGGAAAGATATTTGCTGCAGATACTGGCTGTCCTATACCAGGCTCACTCATGGTGAAGGGAATTGATTCGAAGGTGAGATCATTTGGCAACCTTAACCTATATCCAGGGAGGTATACGTAAGTGAGATTTGGATCCTGAATGCAAATTGATTATTTCGTGGCCTTATGGATGAACTGGTAATTTTGTGCTAGAGATTTTCGGGTTTATCATTTGAGAGGTCCTAATACTTGCCCCATGGTTGATCATAGATAAATGCTAGCGGATCTTTTGGCGATTACCATAGGATTCTAGCGCCTGGTCAGAGCTATGAAGGTAGGCTTTCTATGTTCCCTCTGTCCAAAAACATCATCATTTGCAGATATGGTCAGATCGTCTGCATGTATAAAACATGGTTGGGGATGTCTCCTCAGTCCTCACTTGGCCTATTCTCCTTCTTTTCTTTATCTAAATTTCACTAGAAAATCTTGGATAGGTAAAGCTAATCCATTGCTAGCTTTCTTTCGTTACTGTCAGTCGTGGCGTCGATGGAAGGCTTCAGATCAAAAAGAACACGCGTCATGCTGGGGCAGGAAGCCATGAATCTGGACTTCATATTGGATCCAGACGAAGCCCTCAAGGGGACCAAGCCGCTCCGCAACGACTGCGGCTGCAGCTGCAGCTGCAACGACGACAGCAACACCGGCAACCCTTTTCTCTTCCGTGAAGCTTACCTCTGGCTGTATCTCCTGGTCCTGTTCTTCCTGCTAGCCCTCTACCTGCTCTTCAGGAGGAGAATGGCGTCGAGGCTGGCAGCACATCGGCACCCTCCTCCGAAGCGGCCTGTTGCTGTGTGAGATGAATCTGTACGTGCTGGTGCATGTTTGTAGCATAATCACAGCCTTAACAAACTGTTGCTCACACGCGGGATTACATTGTGGCCATAATGTGCCATGGAAGTTTTGAATAGTTTTAGGTGGAGATATGTATGTTTTGAGTTGACTGGATACATATACAGAGATAAAGGATAGATAGAGTGTATCAGTGACGCAGGTCGAGTCTCTTAGTTTCTTCATCTCATGCTAATAAAATTGTTTTACTGTCTGTTTTCTTACCATGCGTGAAATATGCCTTGATCGAGTGTCCAATTAACTAATACCTTTTTTGAAACGGTAATGCTATTCAGCAAACGTTCGCTTAGGACCATGGCAAAACGAACGGTTTCCACAGCAATTTATGTGTTAGGAGTGTGGCAATTACTTCGAGCGAACATGGCAAAACAAATACTTTGTTTGCCAAAACTTGCCATGTTTTTTTGAAGAAATTGTCATATGTGCTATGAGGAATTTGACATAAAGAGGGTACTTTAGAATTGCCGACGACCAAGCGCCCCCGTGAGGCGGAACGCGAGTTCTTCGAAGCGAAAAAGGCGGTCGCCGCCGGAGAAGAAGGGGCCGTCGCACGACTAGAGGCGGCCAAGGAAGAATACGACTTCGCTTTCGCCCTCTCCAGCTCCGCGATGGAGTTTCATCTCCATGTCAAGAAGGATGACTAATTATATTTTAGGTTTTAAATCTAGTGTGCTTCAAGTTTGGTATGAACTAATGTTTAAATTCCGGCGAACTTTGATGCGGGAACTAGTATGTTTAAATTATGTAGAGCCCACGGTACCTAAACATCGATTTACAGTATTCCGTAAACGAATTTTGCGATATCGTGGTTTACATGATCTGTAGAGATGCTCTAACGATGTATTGGATACAGATCAAGCACACGAATATGTGCCGATCACAAAACATTTAAACACGTTCCGCAAAAAAAGAAAACAATTAAACACGGGCAGAAGTAAACTGTAGGTACACAATCTGCGCTCCATTCAGAGCCTGAAGTGGTCGAGCGCGGAGGTGCCGTCGAGGCCCTTGGCCCGGTAGTGCCGGAGCAGCTCCTCCACCGTCGCGCCCCTGTACCGCGGGCCGCAGTCGCCGGCGGCGACGATCGGCCGCAGCACCCTCGTGGACGCCGCCGCGCCGTACGTCCTGAAGAAGCAGGCCACGGACACCCGGGGACCCGCGCCGTTGGCCACCACGCGGTGCTCCACGCTCTTGAACCTGCCGTTGGACACGAGCTGCAGGTAGTCGCCGACGTTCACCACCAGCGCCCCCGCCACCGCCGGCACATCCACCCACGCGGCGGGCCCGCCGTCGAGATCGTCGACGAGCACCTGGAGGCCGCCGATGGCGTCCTGGAGCAGCACAGTGAGGAAGCTGGGGTCGGAGTGCTTGGTGGTGCCCATGGTCAGGTGCGGCTCCGGGCACGCCGGGTAGTAGTGGGCGGCGAAGTTGAGCCCGTTCGTGCACGCGGCGTCCTCCTCCAGGTGCCCGCGGCGCAGGCCCAGCGCCTCCGACAGCAGTTCCAGCAGCTCGCTGTACAGCCGCCGCGCCCGCGCAGCGTACTCCGGCGCGACGGCCCGGAGGGCCGGCGGGATCTCCTCGGGCGCCGGCGGGTCCGGCGCCATGTCGATGTACACGCTGTCGCGCCAGTTGGCAGCCGGCGACTGGAACAGGTCGAAGTTGCTCGTGTACCTGACGCGCCGGCCGTGGTCCCGGCTGTAGTAGGGCGCCCTGGCCTCGGCCGGCTCCTCGTGGAAGCGCCGCACCGCCGCGAGCATCTCCGACGTGGTCGCCTCCGGCACGCCGTGGTTCACCACCTGGAAGAAGCCCACCGTCTCCGCGGCCGCCTTCACCGCGCTGACCACCGAGGCTCGACCCTGCGGAGTCGCGAGGCCGGCGAGGTCGATGACCGGGATGGTGAACCGGTGCTCGTGACGAGGCTGTGGAGGCGCGTCGAGGGGGAGGGAGTCCGGCGGGTGGTGGAAGATGGCCGGGACGGCGGTGACGCCCGCGTCGACCAGGCCCTTGACGCCTGCCTTGGTGTTGTCGAACGCCTGGAGCGCCCGGCGGCGGTCGTGGCCGGCCGTGGATGTGGCAATGGTGGTGGACATGTCGCCGGAGATTGGATCTTAGTGTGACGGTTGGTAGGTCGTCGGCGCTGCGGTGTCCGGATATACACGCGCATGCTGGCCTAGGCTGGCGCACGCTATTGGCCCGGCCCAACTTACCCGACTTGCTGTTTTTTCCTGGCATGAAGCAGACTACTAGACTGGTTTTTGTTTCTCAAAATAAAAAAATAAAAAAATTAGACTGGTTTCTTAATCCCCCACAAAAAATAGACCGGTATTGAGCCGTTTCTTTAAAAACACCGCCACTGTAGTAATTTAAAAATGTTAGAGAATTGATTTTTTTTCACAAATTCAAAAAATGTTCGTAAATTAGAAAATTATCACAACTTTTTTTAAGTGTTCATGTTTCAAAATATGTTCGCAAATATCAGAAAATCTTCATAGATCCAAAGAGTGTACACTAACTTCATAAAATGTTCGTCGATTCAAAACTAATTCACAGATTTCAAAAATTATTCAGAAATTTCAAAAGATGATCGTCAAATCAAAATTGTTCACGAATTTCAAAATTAATAATTTTTCACATATATCAAAATGGGTTCCCAAAATTCAAGAAATCATGAATTCATTTTTTTTGCGAATCTCAAACTTTGCGCACAAAAAAATAGAAATGTTTGTGAATATCAAATTTGTTCCCAAAATTCAAAATGTTTCCAATTTTGTTTTTGAAAACTGAATTTTGAAATAAAAATAAAAATTTATAAGAACGAAAAATATAGAAAAAGAGAAACCGGTTCAGGGAACCTTCCCAAAACTGGTTGGAGGAAAAGCAAGTATTTTTTTTTTCTGAATATGGGCCGGCTAGCTATTCTCCAACCCAAAACCCGCGCAATAAATAGGATCCCCGCTTTAGGGAAAATCACGACTGTGAGGAGGGAGTGCGGACGCGGACGTTTGGTCTATGGGACATCTACACCCTATATGGATTTTTTAGCAATTCAACAAAAAGTCAAAAATTGCTGAAATTATTTTTGAAATTAACTTGACCTTCCGTTGTACATGTGAGAAAATTCCACGAAGACAAATTTTCGGTCAAAATAACATGAATAGTTACCTCTAATAGCAAATAAATTTTGACTTTTTCGCTGTGAAGTCAACGTTGTTTTTTTTTGGTGAAAATTAATATACTAGTACAAAAGTAAGTCAAGTTTATTCTCAAAATAATTCATAACTATTTTGAATTTTTATTTAATTATTAAAATAAATTCTCCATATAGGGTGCATATAAAACCAGGAACCAAAGTGTATTTCCTGAGGGAGTGCGCGTTTGCTAGCTACTCTCCAAGCCGGGCAATAATAGGATCCATGCTTTACGAGTCCCATTATGAAGCTCAATTTAGCTTGTTTCCTTCTCTGGTCGAGCTGGAGCGAGCCCTAAAGCCCACCCGGTCTACCCACCCTGGCTTACATTTGCCTGTTTGCGGCCGTCAATTCTTTGATTACACCGCATTTCAAAAGAAGACAATTCGCAAAAAAAGGAAGACAATTCGTGGGTCCGTAGAGGTGCATTATTTAGTAAGGATTACATTGGCTGAAGTGTTCCGACTTTATACATAAGTGTGCCAACTTCATTGGCCGAGGTTTCTGATTTTCTCATTTCACTAACAACTAACGCTGAGCTTATTTTGCATAAGATTTGATAAGATTGGGCTACATCTGCACATACATAAGTTCAGAATTCACTAGCTCCAAGTAATGCACTACACTGGAAAATATTAAACGAAACCTACATTTGATAAAAAAAAAACTTGGTGAGGATTTCAATACTTCTAGATATAATATCCTACCTCGAATTCATGCAATTGCATCCTGGCATGGTGGATAGCTACATGAAATATGCTAATTTTCTTCCGTCAAAGCATCCCTCCATAGCAGAAGCGGTGCCAAAAAAGTGCTTGATAATATGGTGAAATTGTACAGGATTCCCAATTCCATCATCGCCGACCTTGAGAAGATCTTCACCGACAAAATTTAGGCGATAACCCTTTGCTAATATGTTTGTCACTATCAATTTCACTATCGTGTAACATCCATGGTCTGACGGTCAAACCGAACATGTGAATCATAGTCTGCATGTTTTCCTTCACTACTCTATTAATGCCTCTCCGAAGAAATGGGTGACTTGGGTTTCATTGGCAGAATGAACTACTAGTGCCACTCACTCTGGTTGACTCCAACCTAGTGCTACTACTATAATTATGGAATGTCAGACCTTTCAACATGTTATTGTCAGAATTTGGAGCGGGTACAGGCGCGTGTGAAGCTGTATGCTGATTGCAAGCGCACCTTGAGGAATTGCGGTGAGCGAGAAGGTGTGGCTTTGCTGAAATGTATGTGCATAGCACTATAACCAAACAACTCTTCCCTAAATTAACGCACAAATACTATAACCCCTACTCAGTTTGACGTTGTGTTGGAAATGCGGCTTACAAGTTGCAATTCCCTAATGGCCGCCAAATCCATTCATGTGCTTCATGTGATGCGGAGGATTCCGACTAGGTTGCTCGATCTTCAAAAATTAGAGAAGGAAAAGAAGAAAGAACAAGGAGAACATGATGATGCCTATCCGACGGACAAGAAAGTTCAACAACAAACACCTAAATCGTGCAAGCCTTTGGAGAAACGAATTTGACTCAACAAGGACTCTTTTGTCCATCTTCCCACTAGTAGAAAACAGGGC
>CBMN010750444.1:0-20574 GCA_000582825.1 Hordeum pubiflorum | reverse complement strand
CCGCTGCCCGCCATGCCGGAGACGGCCGGAGATCGCCGGAGCTGAGCAAGGATGGCGGACGGGAATGGATGGGGTGAAGTGAAGTGGATAGGGTTTGGTCTGACGAGCGGATGGGGACGAATATATGTAGGGTCGATGCGAGCCAGTGTGGACCAGGCGGGCGTGCCCGGGCTCTATACCCGTCCCATAGTTCGGTTGAAAACGAGGGGTGCCGGTCAGTCAGGACGTTTGAAGCCGGTTTAAGAGACCCGTCTGGATCGATTTTTTATGACCGGTCAGTGACCGGGCGTTTGAGGAGGGTCCGGCTGTAGATGCTCAAAGCTGGCTTGATTATTCGTTTACGTCTTCGAGTTTCGTTCTCGATTAGTTTGAATTATACGGCGTATCATAGCGATTAGCATTGACCCGATACTTAAATTAATGCAAATGGGATATGCATACAGGCGGTTATAGTACTTGCTAGCTTCTCATCAGTCAGTCAATTGCATGACCTGGCGTCTGGCGGTGCAGATATAATTAATTATATGGTTTCGACACTGAATATTATTAATCCAGTTCAATTCATGTGCTATGAAAGATACTCCCTCCGTCACGGTTTAGAAAGCGTGCTTGGTAATTCTCTGGGACCTAGGTGGCTATTGATTGGATGTGAGATGAGTTGAAAAATAACATTCACACTACGCATGCATATAGAAGTAGTATAATGGAGTACTAATTAGCTACTAGGAGTAAATGCAATGCGTCCTAAACCTTGTCTATTATGAAAACGCACGTAAATTTAACGGTGCCTTTTAAACCGTGACGGAGGAAGTATGTTTTCACACTGAATATTTATATGATTCTTGTGGTCGAGTTCAATTCAAAGGTAGGTTTTCTTTTTCCAGCAAAATATTTATGCGCTATGAATAACAATTTACGCATAGCGATGGTTCTGTCACTGTCGTGTCCTTGTAATGATCACAGCACAGCAAAACTGCCATTGATTGCCCTGAATTTTCTACTGCAAAAGCTTGCGTTGCCTGCAAATACAGACACCACAAGAACCAAGTGTGACATGGATTCAATGGCCGTGAGCATGTACAGGCCACAAACAGAGGTAACGGTTGGGTCACGGCCTAATTAAATTGGCAATTCGGTCTTGCTTATGCATCTCAGCTATTGGACTTGAACTGCTAGATCATAGGATGTGATGTGTATATGTGTCTGGTTACTTGTCGCATCTATGGTTTAATTAATTAGCCGATTATTTGATTATCCCGTCCTTCCGCGATTGGAAAGGCTAATACAGGCATTGTTCGCAGGCAAACCATTTTTGGTGCATACACGCGGCAGCAGAATTTGGACCAATCAACGCAAAGCCTAGCGGTACAAAAATACTAGTAGCACTCTGCATGCATAGATTCCATATATTAAAACCCTCCAATAATACAGGGTTCATGTTAAGGCCTCCATTGGTTTACATGAATTTCGTAGGTGCTAAGGGCTTTTTTTTTATCCCAAATGATAAGCGCCATACGTCTGCACTAAGTTACATCATCCTTGTGTTTTTATAACTAGAATTGCCATCCAAAAAAAAATGAAACAAAAAAAAACTAAAATTTGCCATCCAAACAGAAAGTCGTTATGGTTCACAATTAAAGTTTCCATCCCTTGATAACTAAAGTTGTCATAAAAAAATGTCAGGGCGAAATTGCTTCATGCCACACGTGTGACACTTATCAGGGTCTTTTTTGATTCATATGATAGGAATATAATAAGAATAGAAAAATCATAATAAGTGGGATGACATGTATCTCGATTTCTAAAGGGAAACGAATGCGAGTGGATGCATAGGATAAGATTTTTTCCATTTAGTCTAGGCTAATATTTTCTTCTTTGAAATGTGAAGGATTGATTCCTATCCTATATAGGAATAGGATTCCATTCCCATAGTTCAAAGGGCTTCAAAGGAATTTTTTTCATTGGATGAGACAAGGTTACGCAGATGATATAGCCAATGGTAAGTAAGTTCCATGAAAAATTCCACATACGCCTCATCGATAAATACAACGGCGGGCAATACCACGCCCTGCACGGGCTGTGGTAGGCAAACCCATAGATCATATGGGATCTACAATTCATGCTGGCATCTTCACGCCAGGGCAGATGTTTTCATTCGGTACGTGTGCTATGTCGCCTATTCGGTGGGCCATCTCGGGTTCGTCGAAACCTTCACCCATGTTGGATTTTCCACTTCGGAAATCAAGATTTCACCGCCGACTAACGTGGTGAGCTTGTCCTCCCAGGCCTAGCTTCTGGTCAGCTTAACTGCTAGCTAGCTTATAAATATTCTTTGACTCCTTGTGTTGAATAGCAAAATTTGGGTTATGATACTTCCCTTCAAAGGCTGTTGCACTCCAGTACACTTGTGGTTATTAGTCATCACTATTTTACCATTGTTTATATATATCCTTCTTTACCATACCCAAAGGGATATGGAAAAAGAGGAGGAGGGGTACTCTGTTTCACTGAACCTGGAGCACCATTTCCATTTAGAACGAAACTAACAAATGAGGTGTAAGGTGGCAACCTTGATTCCCACTTAAACACATTGAAATCAGCGTGCTTATCTAAGAAAACGTAGATCTTGCCTTATGAGATGTGTTTTACATACGAAGTAGCGATCAGGGGAGCAAATAGCGAATAGCGAAGACCGCGGCGGCCACCTCTGGCCTCGACCTAGCCACTCCGACCGCAGCGGCCACTGCGCTCACGTCGTCTGTCACTCTGGCGCCGACGTCCACCAAAGATGTCTCTGGATGATCTCCGTTTCAACAAAGGTCATGCTTTCGAAGACCGCATTTGAGCAGTTTGCAACTTCCAATCAACTTCTCTAAGGGAAATGGTCTTCGGGAATTCTTCCTTGTTCCCGAGTTCACTCGATCCAAGATTAGGCTCACTGAAGAACCTGTAGGCACAATTCTCTTTTCTTGCTTCGGAGGACATGTTTCACTTTTCAAGGTTCGAAGAATTCATGATTTTTGGTTCAAGTTCTCAGCTCTTCCATAATTGTTGGTTTGCTATTTACAATGGGGGAAACAACTCAATACCTGAATTCGACTCGGGGTTTCTTCTTTCGAGATAGAATGGTCCAGAGCATCGTTCTTTAGCAAATCCTGAGCAAGATGATGGCTGGACATTGGTTTCTCGTTCAAGGAATCAAAATTCTTATGCAGATGTAGTTCGTGCCCCTCGATTCTCTGATCATTCAAGAAAGGCTCCCCCAACCCAAGGTAGGAACCTTGCTCAATCCATGCCGGCAATTTCCACTATCTTTGATGTACTTCAATTCCTTGATAACTCAGACATAAATGGCGAGGGGAACTCACCCATTCAAACAGACAGAGTGGGCACTGTTTCTCGCACAATTAGTGCCTCTCGGCCCAACAGGGCGCAGACAAAAGCCTTTTGTGTTCGGTGCCTTCTAGTGGGCCATGAGCGGCCTGCATGCAACAACGAAATCAGTTGCCGATATTGCAAAGAGTGGGGCCATGTTGCCAGTGGCTGCCATTTGCCATTCCAGTCTCTTGCTACGTCAAACCTTCTAACAACCTCAATATCCGCTCCTGTTGCGGCGACCCCCATTAATGGAGTGATTACCACGCCCTCCTCGAGGAATGTAATCGTGTATACAGGTAATTAGGAAACACCCTTTACTTCCTTACCTAACAATCCACAGAAAGAAATCGTGCATCCCTCTGGTTCTACTTTGCTCCTTCTGCCTCCTCCATTGACAACCAGACGCTTGCTTCAATCTTTGGCCGTGAGAGGAGAGCTCATCGCCTAGGATATGGCCATCTTTCTTGCCGATCCATCGTCGTTCCTACCCCGGCATCATCAGGCGGTTCAGGTGAAAGGAAGACCTGTAAGAGTTTGGGTCATTTCATGGGCCTCTGATCCTCGCCATGAAGATTGGGACATTGCCACTGTGGTTCCTATGCTAAGCCAGTAAGTACTTTTCCCTAATGTTAGGGAAATCATTTGGGAATTCATCACCGAGGTTAATCATCTGACATTCCTGGAAATCTGTCCTTGTCCTGTCGGCCAGGCATATGTTCGTTTCAATTTGCCCTTTGACAGAGATGCCACGGTCCTTTAGAGTCCACATGCATATGGATATGTTCATGTTATTTTTCCGCGTCACAACTAGGGAATTAACTGGAGAAATCTTGCTCTCAATAGATATATGTGGGTTTTACTGGTGGGGTTTCCTTTGATAAAAGAGAAATGCATGAAATTGCCAATGCACTTAGAAGTTTTGGGAAGATGCTACTCTAGGACAAAGCCAGGAGTACTAAAGCAATAGTAGTGGTCAAAATCGGGGTTGTGGAGATGAGGGGTGTTCCATCCAACATTGTAGTAGGGGAGTCTGAAGAACCGGATTTTAAATCATGGACAGTTCCTGTTGTGATATTCCAGCAATAATTACTTGGGGGAGGCCCTCCGAAGGAGGACCTTGTTCCAGAAGATGGCAATCCATACCCATAGCGAGCTAACCCTTTTTTCACCCAAATCAACTGAATCATTTTATTGGACATGTTCAAGATCATCAAGCTCAAGACATTATGGTAATAACCGGGGGAATTTTCATTAGCAAGCTATGCAAGACAACACTGAGGAAGCTGAGGATTTGGATGGTGATGAGGAACTCCCAGGCTGGGGCCATTGGGCCATGCCTGCAGAGGATGATGATCTAATAGATCAGGAAATTGAGGAGAGAGAGTTCCTGAAACTGGCAGGTTTAATGTAGCGTCTGGATGAGCATCCTCAACGAGCTGAGCTTCCTGATATGGACATGCACAATAATCCTAAATTTTCAGTAGGATCCAATGGCATAGAGGTTGCAAACAATTTAGATGAGGTCTTGCAGAAGTTGGAGGGAAATGAGAACTTGAACCTAGTGGACCATGCCCAGGAAATCTTGAATGGGGTGCCTCATCTTAATTTAGTTCTAGGGCCCCTGCAAGCCCACCAACCATTGCTAAATGCTTTCCAGTTGCCACTAGAACTGCTTCCTCGTCCCCAAATTCAGATGTCTGCTTTTGAGTTCATTGTCCTTAATCCTCCAACTTTTAATATCGACACTATGCCTTAGCAACAAGGCAAAGAAGAGTTAGATCAAAATTTGGCATTGCCAAACTTATTTGCACTGCTAGAGCCTTTCAGTGACCGAGCTCATCCTGTTGTTGACCTTATGCCAAATATTGAGAAACTGGTGTTTGACTGCGAAGAGGAAGATGACTATCTTTTGCTATAAATATGGCTGAAGGAGATGACCTTAAGCTTACTACCCCAGCAGAGGTTTTCTAGGCACTTGAGAAGAAGGATAGACACATCACTTCAGTTGATGAGGAAATTGAAATATTTGATTATAGTTCCGAGGCAATCTCCAAGCCACCAAGCAACCCAACAAGTAATACAAACCTAGAAGTTTCTTCTTCCTCGGACTGCTCAGCACCTCCAGGTTTTGATATTAAAGGAAAATACTTAACTAAATCATTTTCTGCTAATTCCTTTGTAGGCCCTCTCCCTGTAGAAAATTTTGGGAAAGCAAGTTTGGTTTCTTAGAAGCAACACTTTGTAACTGGAATTGAGGGAGTGCCTCCCATCCAGGTACCTATGGACTGGGTTGATTTTATTTGTGCCACCCTTTTGACCCCTAATAAAGTTGACTGGGCAGATATGTTCCTTAAATCTCCCATGTGGCACATAATCAGAGATGGGACATGCAAGGACTTCTTAAATTTCTTCATTCCTGACATATCCCCAGTTACCGAGGCCCCTCTCTGCTCTTAGGTGCCCATTGAAGAAGAGAGAAGCTCCTTTTCCACCCCTCAAAAGAGCATATCTGAAAAGGATATTGTTCCTAAGAAGATGTCGTCTCCCACCAGTGCACTCCACCTCAAGGGGAAGAGAAAGGACACATCTCAAGTGGTAGAATCTAAGGTAAGAAGAAGTGGGAGATTGCAACATTTAAACAGAGGATATAGGAAAGAATTTTTTTCATAATGATAGATGCATGGAATGTGTTGCTAAGCCACCTATTTACAACATTAAAGTGATTAAGAATTTAAACTCTTCTTACTGCAAGGTTGACCCCCGAGAATGGCACTGAAGAAAGTCTTCTCAAGAAGAAAGCCAAAAAAGGAGGGGAGCATCCTGCATGGAGGGACTAGAAAAGAACCTGGAACTGCTGATGGAGCTTCTGAAAGACCTTTAGTTAATTAGTAGTAATTCAACAGTAAGAGAAGATATCCCTGTAAAGCTTTTCCTAAGACAATGTTACATGTATTGTGCCTCTTTCTGAACTCCTGGATTATGTGGGCTTGTATGAATGATGACTGTGTGGAAAACCTGAGCTTTAGTTGCTGTCTTTTGAAGTCACATGTTCATGTACTCTGTTGTCTAAAATGCATAGGTCTTGGAATATCCTAAATTGGAAGATGAGGGGCATTAACTCTAGTAACAAGTGTCTATCTATCTCTAATAAAATAGAGGAGTCAGGTTGTTCAGTGATTTGTCTTCAAGAAACTAAAAGAAAAAACTTTGACAAAACTTACCTCAGAAATTTTTGTCCCAGAAGAATAAACAAATTTGACTTTGTACCTTCTGTGGGAGCTTCAGGAGGTCTGCTGGTGGCATGGAATGATAGCATGTTCCAAGGGGAATGCCTATTTTTGTCCCAGAAGAATCGACAAATTTGACTTTGTAACTTCTGTGGGAGGTTCAGGAAGTCTGCTGATGGCATGGAATGATAGCTGCCCACACGGGCGTCTCATGGATTTTAACAAATATCTATGGTTCGTGTGATAATGAAGGAATGCACAACTTTATGAGTTGGTTCTAGAATATACAGATGCCAGTCGATACAAATTGGATTATTACAGAAAATTTCATTTACATTAGATATCCTCCAAACAGAAATTCTGGATCGTGAGACATGAATTACATGATGCAATTTATGAGGCTATCAACATAGTGGCCCTTGCGAAAATTCCACTAAAAGTCAGAAGTTACACATGGAACAATATGAAGCAAGCTCCAATTTTAGAGAAGATCTATTGGGGTTTTACATCTGAAAGATGGTCTTCCAATTATCCAAATACTATGGCTCATCCTTTGCCCAAACTAGTGTCAGATCATTCCCCATGTGTAATTTCCATTGGTACAAGCATTCCAAAAGCCCAAATCTTCAGATTTTAAAATTTCTGGCTAGAACAGCATAGTTTCAAAGAAACTATACAAAATATTTGGAGTCGACCATTACAAGGGAACAATAGTGCTAAACTGAGTACCGCTAAATTCAAAAGGCTCGGGAAAGGACTGAAGATATGGAGAAAGAACATTTCCAATATTGCTGGAATTATTCAAGCCACCAACGCAGTGATTTTGATGTGGGGTATGTGTGAAGAATATAGAGTGCTTAATACCATAAAAAGAAATCGTATAGATATGCTCAAAGAACAATTTGCTCAAATTCCTTTCATTCCAAAGAATCTATTGGAGATAGAGAGCAACAATAAGATGGGTAAAATTTGGAGATGAAAACTCTAAATTCCTTTAGGCCAAATCTACCATTAAATACATGCACAATTACATCCAAATGCTCCAAGATGAGCATGGCAACGAGCACACTGAACACTTCCCCAAGGCTGTAGTTATTTGGAAAGCATTCAAGGAAAGATTAGGGCAGACTGTTCCCACTTCTAACCCTTTGAACTTGACCAGCCTCATAACAAGAATTAAAGGATTAGATGAACTATAAAGACCATTCACAAAGAAAGAAATTGATGAAGTTGTAAAGCAGCTTCCCATAGAGAAAGCATCTGGGCCAGATGGACTTAATGGTGATTTCTCAAAAGCTTGTTGGGACATTATAGTAGAAGATTTCTATAACCTAATTGTGGATTTTTTTATGAAGGCAACATTTCTCAATGCTTCCTTCATAACTCTCCTCCCCAAGAAGGATAATCCACTTTGTGCTAGTGATTTCATGCCAATTTCTCTTCTGAACTGTACCATCAATATCATAACTAAGATGCTTGCAAAAAGAATTTGAGCAATAGTCCTGCAAATATTTCATGCTAATCAATATGGTTTTATCAAGCAAAGAACTATTCAAGATTGCCTCTGATGGTCCTTTGAGTACTTGCACCGATGCCACCAATCCAAGAAACCTATTTTTGTTCTTAAGCTTGATTTTTGAAAAGCTTTTTACCTAATTGAGCATAAGGCAATTATTGCAATTATGCAAGCTAGGGGTTTTGGAGAAAGATGGATTAAATGGATGAATATGATCTCTTCCTCTAGTACTTCTTCAGTTCTACTCAATGGAGTTCCCCACAAAGTCTTCCATTGCAAGAAAGGTGTTAGGCAAGGAGACCCACTTTGCTGCAAATATTAATTCAGACACTCATTGCTAGTCCAGCTTTCGCTGAATTTACAGTTATCTAATATGCAGATGATACAATATTGGTACTCCCTGCAGTTCTAGCACAACTTGCACAAGTAAAAAATCTCATCATGCACTACACTGAATTCACACGGCTGAAAGTTAGCTATGATAAATCCATTCTTGTACCAATCAATGTGCCTCAACATCAGTTACCAAACTTACTTGGTATCTAGGATGTAAACAAGGAAATTTTCCCTTCACTTATCTGGGACTCCCCATGAGCACATCAAAGCTAAGAATTGAGGATTTCAACCCAATTATGCAGAGAACTAAAAGAATACTAACTGGGTGCTCAACTCCGCTCTCCTATGATGGAAGAATTCTACCGATCAAGTCAGTCTTTTCAGCACTACCAATCTTCTTCATGGGTGCCTTGGCACTCCCAGCTAGTGTCATAGAGAAGATTAATAAATACTCCCTCTATTTTTATTTACTCTGCGTATTAGCTTTGGTCAAAGTCAAGCTTTGTAAACTTTGACAAAGTTTATACAAAAAATTATTAACGTATAAAACATTAAATCAATACCATTAGATTCATTATTGAATGTACTTTCACATCATATAGATTTGTTATGGTAACTATTTATATTCATTTCTATAAACTTGGTCAAACTTTATGAAGTTTGACTTCGTTCAACTCTAATATGCAGAGTAAATAAAAACAAAGGGGTACTTGAAAACTTTCTATGGAGAAAATTTGGAATGGAGGATAGGCGAACAACCCTGATTGCATGATCAAAGATTTGTAAGCCAAAGCAACATGGAGCACTTAAAATTTTGGATATTGCAGTACAGAACAAGAGCCTTCTTATGAGAAACCTCTACAAGTTTCTGAACAATGAGGAGATCCCATGGATTAAACTCATCTGTGAAAAATACTATCATGCAACTGCACCAATGGGAAAATTAGATGGATCTTTTTGGTAGAAGGCCCACGTAACCCTCTTGAATGAATTTAAGGTGGGTAGTAGTTGCACAACCATGTGAGGACAAACTGTACTTTTGTGGAAAGATAAAGGGAAGGAGAACCATTGCAACAAAAATTTCTTGCATTACACTCATTTGCAATTGATGAGACCTTATCATTACAAAACTACTCTACTGCACAAGACTGGACAAAACACTTTTATCTACCCATGTCCACTGAAGCATTTGAACAATTTAATCAACTAAGGGAACTCATCCCTTAGCTGAGCCCAAATAGGAAGGACAAATGGATCTGCAATGGCTTAACAAATAGATACCCATGTTGCAAATGTATAAACAACTGATGGGAGATGAGGAGGAACATCGTATCTTTAAACTCATATGTGCTAACTCCAGCTGACAGAAACATAAAATCTTTTTCTGGCTGGTTGCTCATTGCAGGATCAACACCAAAGCATTACTCAAGAGAAAGGGAATGCACCTAGAAACCGCGTATTGTCCTAAATGTAATAAGTGACAGAGGAAACCACTATGCTCCTATTATGGGATTGTAGCTTTGCACAGGAGTGCTGGAATTCCCTGATACCCAATAGAAAGAGATGAACATCTATGTATTAAGAAACCACATTAGCTATGGAACTTCTCCCAAGACAATTTGCTTCAAAAAATGTTATTTTAGATGCTCAAATGTTTGGATTCAGAGAAATGGAAAAATCTTCAGAGCTCAGCAAAAATCCATTCAAGAATGGAGGTTTTATCTTAAGCAAGATCTCAAGCTTCTAAGATTCAAGATAAAAGAAAAGCATGTGGAGAGTTTCCCTCAGTGGATAGACAATAATTTGTATTCCTATGTCTCATTTCACTTGAGCAGGCATTGTCTAGCCTCCACCTTAGAACCTTGCCATTTTAAGGCCTTTTTTTTTGCTTCTTACTTCTTTCTAACCTACTGCTTCCTTTATTTATAAAAATAGCATAGAACTATTTTTCTACGGTTTGCGGGTAACAAAAGGGATATGGAAAATGCTGGACTTCCGCCTGTCTAGATTCTTCCGGTAGTGCGACGAGCACAAATGGAGCTAAGTGGGATATTTTGTGTAGGCGAAAGGATGAGCGTGGATATGGCATTGATGATCTCATTGCTTAGTAAATGGCTATACAAGTTACTTACCGAGGATAAAGGTGTCTGACAAGAGTTCCTACGAAACAAATACCTTCGGTTTACGCCTAATCCTAGGTTCCAGTGAGCCATTGACTCCCCGTTTCGAAAGGGTTTGATAAGAGTCAATGCTGACTTTTTTTTGCCGAGGATCTTTTGTGGTAGGTAATGGGCATATCACGATATTTTGGGAGGACGCCTAGCTCGGGAATGCTCCACTTGGCCTTCGGTACCCAAGTTTGTGCAATATCATGCAACAAAAAGATATTTCTGTTTCTTCATACTAGGAGAGAGTCCTATGGATATGCACTTGCAGGCTCTAAGTCATGATAAGTTGGCGGCGTGGCTATATCTTGCACGTATGTTGATGTCGGTCAATTTACCACATGAGACTGGTGTACTCTAAGAATATTTTCGGTATGTTTTGGTCAAATCTATGTATGCCGATCTCATTAACATTGGGCTACAAAACTATATTTATAAAATCAAAGTACCTTTGATGATAAAGGTTTTCATGTAGTATTTGGACAAAAGGGTGATTTTTACAAAGTATAATCTAGCGAAGCATTGTTGGCAAGGTTGTAAAAAAAAATGTAACTTTTGTGACAAGGAGGATACGTTCCATCGGTTTTTTTTTGTCATGCCCGTTTGCCACACTTTTATTATGTACAATCCACGTAGTGTTTAACCTGCCTCCACCAACTAGCATACCGAACTTGTTCGAGAACTGGTTGGTTGAGGTGCATCTGAAATGAAGTTACAAATATGTGTGACGCATATGGGCAATTTGAAATTGGCAAAATGATCGTCTTTTTAATAGAAGTTCATGACGGACCGTATGTGACACTTTCTGTAACGTGCGGAGGATCACTCACATCTGACATTGGATGCAACTGTTGGAAAATGGTAGCATGGGCTACGTTCAATCGGTATGGAGTGATAGGTTATTGTTTGGCTCGACGTTTCTTTTTGGTCTGTATATGTTTTGGATATTTAATGTGATATTTCTATAAATATGGTTGTGTGCACTATACAGTACGCAGGTGGGTGTGGAGTTTTTGAACTTCCTTTTCGAAGAAAAAATGATGACGTGTGTATATGGACCAATTGTGTTTATCTGCAACCGAGGAAGGAAAATATCAGCTGAGCAACCAGCATTATCCATGAAGCCGTGCAATCATGCAAGCACGGCACTGTGCTTGCTTATGTGGCGTTCTGTTCCGGGGCATGAGGTTACGCCGCTTGCATATGAACTCGATCTGCCAAAAGATTCAACAAAGTTTGTGACAACGACTTGCGTTAAAGTGCTACCACTGCTGAATATTCCGACTAGCTACGTAGCAGCTAGATGAGTTTCATCTTCCATGACTCGCACGAAACCGATTTTAAAAGGCTGGAACTGGAGAAAAGTTGACGTGCAATTGGGCCAATAATTGTGCTAGAAAATTCGGTAATAACCTCTCGTGCTCCTGGCATTTAGCCAGACAGTCTTCATGTTAATAGTCTCAACAACTGCTTGGTTAGGTTCATGCCAAGGCCGAAAACGGTGACATATCCAATCCAACCATTCATGCATCTCGCGACGAGTCGGACAACAGTGATCTTTCTCTCTTTTCTAATAGTGAAATGTTTGTTAATTTCGAAAAGGGAGGGGTTAATTAAGCGTAGAAACTACGGGTTTAACATCTAGTAGTCGGACTAGTATCCCTAACGCTTCTAAATCCCTTCTTTTTCAGAGCAAACAAAGTGCTGATGGTAGCTTGGAGCACGCACGGGTCATATATACTGGAGGGTGGCACTTCGTTGTCAGCAATCAGGGAAGAAATTAAGCTAAACCGATCGGTACTGCGATCCGGCTGGGTTCATCTCAACACCATATGTGAATTTCCAACCCAACCATTTTGTCAGGACATTAATTGGGTATGCGGCCAATGGCTTAATCATGCACTCAAAGTATTCGACTCCGTTCCAGTTGGATCAACGCCGATGAAATTACGGGAAACAGCTCGACAGACAGATCCTCCCCAAATTGCGACAACTGGATCACCAATCATCGGCAGTACTATGCACAAGGAAAACTAGTTGTCTGCTGGTTTACAAGCACATGATCAAGATATTTCGCAGCTCATTTCCCTGCACTTCTGCCAGTAGATCCATGCATTATGCAGTTTTTGTTTTTCCAAGAAAATGAGATGGATCATACGTGACAGAATGAGAATCACATGGCGCGAGAATGTGTTGGGCGATTGAGCATGGGAGAATCTGACTCGTGAGCTGGGGAGTGCAATCATGCGTGTATCCCTAGGAGGATTAGCTCGAACCTGGGCTCCTGATTAGGGAGCAGGAATCCGGCAAACAGATGGCTACGTGCTAGCTCAATCGCTTGTTAACAGACCCAACTAGCAAATCAATTAACCGGTTAATCACACAAGTCTAGGTGTTGGTGTTAACTGAAACTTGCATTGGATGTGATTTGGGTTCTGCGTTCTTTCACATCTGTATGAGATGTTTTCTGTTGTTGCCTTTAATACTGTAATGGTTTCTACAAAGTTCAGATAGTTGAATAGAACACCTCTCCCCATCTCTGTGGAAGTCCGGGCGATGTGTCCTTGCCGACCAGGTTTCAACTATTTTCCAGACTAAATTATAACGCTCCACGCTAGTTTCCACATATATTAAAATTCCACGGGTCTCCTCTCACGCTAGTTTTCAGATAGTTTCAACTATTGACCAGGTTTCAATTACTAATTTTCATATATACAAGTCCAGGGCACTCTGCTTACTTGGTCGAGTAAACTCATGTATCGCGGCTCTTCCAAGCCCGAGATCGCAAGATTGACATTTTTAAACGCGTTTCACTCACACCGACTGAATCATTCATGAACTATATAAGCATATATATTCAGGTAGATAATTACGTGTGTGCATGCTGGCATGCTGACTGGCTATCTGAACTTACAAATTTGGCAAAGCTCAAATCGGAGGAAGGAAACTATAATATTTTGCTCAAGTAAACTAAAAAGAAAGAGAGGTAATCAATTCTTGGGAAAAATAATTGTAGAGAATTCAACGCAGAGAGCTGGGTTGCTGCTCAAGTCCGGCACACACATAATTAAGCATAGCAGACACGTCGTGGATCGGCAGGGTCAAAGCCGCGCGCAATTATTGAGCAAACACTAAGCAGAGGTTGGCTCGCTCACGAACTCTATCCGCGGCAATATTCCTCCTCGAATCCCCTCCTCTTTTGGGTATCTCCAAGGGGCGGTTAGACCCCGCGAACAAACCTAATTAATCCCACCCACGATGAGCGATCGGGTGTAGGCCGGTGCGGCATTGTTTACGCTGCATAATGCGAGTAGTAAGAGCGAGCGGGCGAGGGGAGCTACGGCTTCAGTAATTCTCCCATCGAAACGTCGATTCCATTTCGCCATTGACGATTTACGCTGATCGATAAAGCAACCGAGAAAGCGAAAGATCAGAGAGATCGTTCGTCAAGATGTTAGCGCAGCACATTGACATATCGGTCGTTGACAGTAACCGGAGGAGGCCGAGCAAATACGCGCGTGCAGTAGGTTCGGCCGGCGCATGCATGGAATAAGGGAGAACACCAATGGTCATGGCTCGGTGAGCGGAGGACAATGGACGCCGAGGCGGCGGTGAAGGAAGACGACGACCCGATGTCGCTTCTTACTGTTTGCTTTACCGCTGATCCCGACGTGTGTGACTCGAGAGTCATCGTTGATCCGCTGGGGGTCAAACAAGTTGATGTCGTGTGGCTTGCAGAGTTTGAAGCTCCGAAAACACTTCGCGCGTACAAACGCAAACGCATCTCCGCCAAGAATGTACGTTTCACGAGGCGTCGCGTCCGGATCTACCAGCCTCGGCCGGCTCGGCTTTCCCCGGAGGCCAAACGCCAGATCGGGAACAAATGTTTTGTTTTATTTTAATAACGGGGGGCAGATTCCCTGCCTGAACCTTCACTTCAAAAATTAACGGAGGGGTACAATCGCACAGTTTAGCACGAGGAACGCTGGTCCTTTTTTTCAACATAGCACTTACGCATACGCTGTCGTTCATACGCACATACACTCAAATCTATGAACCCATACACGCATGTCCTATCTATATGAACATTTCCGAGATACTCGCTCGGTTTCTTTTTACTCCGCATATAAGATTTGATCAAAATCAAACTACACAAAGTTTGATCAAATTTATATCAAAATATATGAACATCTACAATAATAAAACTGTATTGTATGAAAATATATTTCGTGGTGTATTGATTTCATATTGTGAATGTTTATATTTTTTAATATAAAATTAGTCAAACTTTAAAGCTTGACTTTGACTAAACCTTATATGCAGACTAAAAAGAAACGGAGGGAGTACTAAGCAGAAACATCATATTGAGACTGACAAAGTCACCACAGACGCCCACGTAGTCGACGGGAATGTTTTCTCCCACTGGACTCATAATGCCGGAAGGTCCCGAATAAATGCGAGCACCAATATCAAATCTAGGAATTAAGTTCTGATGGGCTGGGTACCACTGCCCTTCTAATCATCTAGCCACATGTCGATTCACACAAGGAAGGCTAGTCATGTTGTGTTACGGACACGGTAGAAACGTGAATAATTTTACTACGTTATACTACCTCCATTCCCAATGTCTTATATTTAGAAATGGAGGTAGTATACATTAGGGCATCTCCAAATGTAATCCCACGATTTTTTTTCTTGTACTTCGTCGATCCAATTTAATTGTCGCAGATTTAGTACAACTTTAATTAATGTTTATTTATAGTATCAGATCTTTTTCATTTTTTGTGAATTGCATTTTTCTTTTTCTTTTTTTACAAAGGAATGGCATTTTTTCTGAAAACTGCTATTTTGGGCTTATCCCATGTATTTCCTATGTGCTCCACAATGGGCCAGCTGGATCATTCGCTCCCTCCCGCACACCCCCCAGCCAAGGCAATTCGGACACAGGCCTTCAGTGCTTCTTTCTCTTCCTTTTTTCACATTTTTGCATTCTTTTTTTGTTTTAATTTTTAATTTTGCTTGTAAACATGTATATAAAAAATGTTCATGGTGTATACAAAAACTGTTCAATGTGTATAGAAAATATAGACATCAGAAGATATAATTTTTCAACAATGTTAATCACATATTTGAAAATTTTAAACGTGTACATAGAAAATGTCAATGTTGTATATGAATAATGTATAAATGTGTATGAAGAAAATAGACATCAAAAACATATGTTTCAAAAACATATTAATCATGTACTTAAAAAATATTTATGCAGTTTAAAAGAATTTTATTTCAATAAAAAAGGTAGGCGTGTATTCAAAAAAGTGTTCATAACATGTTTAAAAAATGTACATAATGTATTTGAAAAATGTTGAACATGTAAACAAAATGATTCACGTCTACACAAAAAACTTACACCGTGCACTGAAAAAAATAAGACATTTGATGAGAAAAAGGAAAAAAATGATGAAAAGACGAGAAAGAAACATAAATAAAACGAAAAAAAAAGAAAACCCAGAGAAAACCAAAGTACAACAAAGAAAAATAGAAAAACCAGAGCAAGGAAACAAATGAAAGCCGAAGAAAACAAGAAACCACATAAAAACGAGTGCATAAAAGAAAAGGAAACCAATAAAACAGGAGAAGACAGAGGAAAGAACAAAAAAAACTTAAGGAAGAAGGAAATTAAAGAAAAAATAAAGAAAACCATAGAAAAAGGAAAAATGATGAAAAAGGAAGAAAAAAAAGGAGAAAAAAAATCCCAGTGAAAACCTATAAAGAAACAAACCAAGCTGGTGAAAAAACCTGAAGGAAAAAAGAAATAAAAACCAAAAACAAAAACAAAAAACATTGAAGAAATAGAGAAAATCGAAAGAAAAATAATAAAGAAAAACCGAATCGAATGCATGGAACATGGCGAGCGCAGCTTGCGACCGAACGAACGGGTCGGTCCAATACTGTAGTGTGCAGGGAAAAGCTTCAACGAGACGGTAGGTACTCTAGCTAAAAGCGAGATATAGTTTGTCCGACCTCCTAGGGATCAAATCGATAGATGTGAGCTACCCCGGCGATAGACCGCCTAATATTAAGGTCCTACACCCAACTTCACTTTGCTTAATTAGGAGTTTTCATCCCCCAGTCAGCGAGTCCTCCTCCCCACACCCATCCACCACGACGAGAGACGGGAGGCGGACACAACCACGCAAAATGCTTGGAGTGAAGCAACCACAAGAGCAGTGGTGCCAACATGTAGGGGGCACCTTTAAGTCCTTAAATTAATTGAATTCCTAATTTTATCCTAAATTAAACTTCTTTTCATTTTCTTCAAAGAGGCCAACATACATATATTAAGTAGCACAATTCCTTACAAAAGCACCTGTATAGAAGAAGAAAAAAAATTAAAATCTTGGGATGCCTAAGTCTTCTTCCTCCTGCATCAACCAACGGCACGCCATGAGCAAAGCTCGTACTCGCCTCTGGGCCTTTGTCACGTTGGAGCAAGCTTTTGTAAACCAAGGTGTTTGAAGAAGCAACCGCCAAGATACCATTGATGTATATCAAAAGATGCAACGATCATGATCTGCGTAGCAAGGTGGCGCACCAGATAAAAAAATGACAAAGAGGGCCTATGGATCGCCTACAGTCTGTTTAGGCGGAGTCTGAGAACTCAATCTATAGGCTCCCGGATGAGGCCTAGGTTGGCCTACCTTCATTGGTCCGAATAGGAGTATGAGAACCAAAACATACAACCAAGATGGCCGCTCCACAGGAGAACACCATTATGGAAAACAAGCAAAAAGAAAAATCGAACCAAGAGAACCAGATATGGGACGATAGATCCTCCACAAGACCCCTCAAGTCTTAAAAAACTACTTTGGCCCTAGTTGATGGTTTGAGAGGCATGTAGACAACAACCATTTAGCGTTACACATGAGTTTAAAATAGTTAGACTGATCGGTTACGGTGCTTGTAACTGCCTCGAGTGATGGAACATTTATGCGTTCTTGTTAATTTATTATCGCATCAGCATGTCATCATGGAGGTCGGTTCAACCCTCAAAACATTGTCTAAACAAAAACCTAATTAAGTTACACATTTAAGAAATTGAATTGCTTTTTAATCTATTTCAAGAGAGGGATTCTGCATGGACGAATCTCTTGAAACCCTATATATAACCTTTCCATATTATTTGAAAGCTATCAGATTGGTTCCATGATTTTTGGATCGTTTTATCACACACTTTTAGTTAAAACCCAGATAGGAATTTAATTGGATTTATTTTCATGAAAACAAAATTATGGTTCCAGACCTCGTAAAATTACAGAGAAGCTTCACAAAACACATATGAGTTGGTCTGATACTCTAACTATTTTCAAAACAAGAGTAAACCTTTTATTTAAATTAGAAAAGGGATGCAGCCACATTATTTTACACCTAAGCACACGGTCTATTCGGCCAGTGGGACATCCCCGTCGTCTACCTTTGTACGGCCGCTAAGGGAGCTCCTATATGACGACCTACACGCCGAAAACTAGTTGAGCGCCCCCTCCCCTTGGCAACCAATGCGCCCGCATGGGCCGGCCCATGTGCAGGGCGGGAAGCCCCGCTATTTTTTTCTTCTGTTTTTTTCCTTTTAAAAATAATTCAGGATTTCCAAAAATGTTTTGAATTGTGAAAAGAATGTTCGTGAATTAAAAAAATGTTCATTATTTGTAAAATATTCTGGAATTCATAAATTCTCATGAATTCAAAAGATGTTCGTGATTTCATAAATATGTTTGTGTATTCAAACAATGTTAGATTTTTTTAGAAAATGTTCAAAATATTCAAAAATTTCCATGATTTGTAATATGTTCGGGTGTTGATATATTTTCACACAATCAATGAATGTTCGTGTATTGAAAAATGTTCATAATTTTTAAAAATGTTCAAAATGTTCAAAAATATTTGGGAATTTCAAAAATTGTTCCCAAACTTAGAAAATGAACTCAAGACATGTTCGTAAAAAACACAAGTGTTCAAAAGTCAAAGATGGTATTGTAATGGCGCTCTCCACCCCCACCCACCCACGCAACCAGAGCCACCACTACCTCCGGTGATCTCCACGTCTAGCCGTGCTTTTTGCCATGTGATGGATACATCTTCTCTGGCGTCTACTTCTTCTTCTTTTGGTTTTCATCTCAATGGCAGTTCATGCATCTATCTCCTTGGGCTTGGACTTTTCTTCGGGGATGGGTATGCCGCATGAGATCTGGCGATCTCTTCGAGCCACAGTGCATCCTTCGGATCGCTCAGGACATTTCATCATGTGCGTGTCTTTTGCGAGGCACTCTTTTTTTCTTTATGAACATAATGTTGGTCTTGCGCTGGAGTCAGCAGTCTATATATGGTTATTGTTTCATGCTCAAGGTATCTCGTCTCCAAGACTTTGTCTTCTCTTTTCAAGTTTCATGCAAAGAAGTAGGTTTTTTCATTCTCCATCACAAAAGTTTTGTTTGCAACCAATTCAAATGTTTCTTCAATCTTTTGGGTCATGGTGGCCCGAATTGGGAGGAGGAGTTTAAACTCTCGCAAACTGAGTGCAAGGAGGAATGTACCTTAGTTAGTCCTTCCAATCATATGGCAAAACTTGGTTTGTTGGCCATGCAAAAGCCCCATGTTAAGCCCGCTCTCAAATCTGCCCATGGCCGTCATCCCAACAAAAAGTTAAGTTTTGTCACTTTGATCAATTATGTGGCTTGTAAGGGTTATAGGCTTATAGCTATGATATTCCAGTGAGAAAATTCGAACACTCTCACAAGTTAGTTATAATGTTGTTCATATGCAACATCGCCATACATCACCACCACCGGTAGCCTCACCGACGGGGCTTTCTTTGGTGGCCATTCAATTTGACTTGTTGTTGCCTTCCACGGAGAGGATCCAGTTGGCAGTAGTCCCGGACCTTCTGGGGTTTTGAAAGTTATTGTTGGGCCAAATTTTGCGAGATCTCAAGATTTGCTAATTCTAGTAGATGAGGACATCCCTATTCCAGTTAGGCTCACGGGCTCGGATGCGTCACCTATTGATCTGTTGGCTGATGATTTGGAAGGTCCGATTTCCTCGGTGGTAAATATTTCCTAACCGTAGGAAGTTGCATGAGATTTCTATAGCTTTGATGATATGTTCTTGCAGTACGGTTTTGGGACTGCCAGAAATGTCTTGGATGCCACCAAACATGGGCGTGCATGAATAAAATCTGGTACAAGAATTGTTTTCATTCGGTTCACATCAAGAAAAACTGTACTAGGAACCCCTTGTCACGTCCATCTGGGTGCCCAAGGTCCCATCGCTTGGCTTCATGACTTGCGCCAGGGAAGAACTCTCCTCTCCTGCCTCTTCCATTTCTCCCCTACAAAACCCTAATCTACCCCTGCCCAGCCTTTGGAATGTCCGAGACCATCCTCTCCACCACCACAACAAAGCTCATCAATGGTGATGTATTTCCTCATCCCACGGCGCTTTCTTTTGGCAGGATACAACATCATCGATGGCGGTGTAGACCGCCTGACCTGCACCTACTTCACGCCGGACCATGCTCCGCTACGAATGCATGAGCAGTTCATGGTGGCCATAGTCGAGCCAGTTCCTCTGGCGCACCAAGTTGCTCTTCGTCATGACCAAGTGCTACACTTTATTACTCAGACTCTGCAAGTGCGTGCTTGTTCTGGGCAAACTTGGTTCCAGCGTGTTGGACTGTTTGAGATGGAAGATCCTGTTGTTCGTGGTTCATTTACTCGGCATCCACCATTCCCTCTTGGGCTTGATGAGGCAGGAGGAGAGTTATTTGTCAGATTTATCCCCCACAATGAGGGTGAGGGTGTAACAACCCAAGTGTTGTGCCTTGTCATTTGTAATCTTTTCCTTGTATGAGACTTATGGTTTGATGGTGGATGTTGCATTATCATCTTGAGTTGGCTTG